>BSBM01000124.1:13557500-13722500 GCA_027924585.1 Larix kaempferi | reverse complement strand
TCATCATGATCATGATCTTCATCTTCATCATCATCATCATCATCATCATCTTCATCATGATATTCATCATCATCATCATCATTGCCTTCATCATCATCGTCACCATCATCATCTTCATCACCATCATCTTCATCTTCATCTTCATCATCATCATCTTTATCTCACCCCCTTTATCATCATCATCATCATCATCATCATCATGTTCATCACCATCATCGTCATCATCATCATCGTCGTCATTTCCATCTTCATCATCATCATCATCATCATCATGTAGTGGTAGGGGAAGGGGGATTAGGAGAGAGAGAGAGGGGCGGAGAGAGAGAGAGAGAGAGAGAGAGAGAGAGTAGGGGGTTTTGGGCTAGGGGGAGTAGCAGAGAGATAGAATTGGCTTTCCAGATTACAAGTAGTGTGAAAGGATTAGGAAAAAGACTGATTTGAATAATACCATCAACTTAAAACACTAATCATCTATAAATTAGGAAATGCTAGATTTTTCAAGTTCTAAAACCAAAATGGATGAATGAAAAATTAATTACGTTTAATTCAAAAATAAAAAACCATGAACCTGATAGCACAATTCACATATGGAATCTCCTTTTCTGTCGGACCAACGCTCTAAACATTACTCTGAGCATATTGTGGAGAGAGAAACACAAATTTGGATGAAGAATTCAATAATAAACACTTAATAAAGATAAACCTTTCATTCTTATATGTCCCCTAAATTGTAAACCCCTACCTTCGAGGTGCCAGAATAGGCACATGGATTCTCCATATTTCCTTTGTTGTCCTCTTCCTGACAAATACGACATTCAGCCAGTGTAGCATCTCCACTCTCCATGGGTAGTTTCTGTCTGAAAACAAAATGATATAAACATTAATAGGAACTCAAGCTGCTCTTCAAAACTTGAAAAAAAAAACTAATATCAAAGAAAAATGCCCAGCTATACAAATATGAACAAGTTCCCCTTTTCACCTTTTTCTCTTGGAGTTTATGTTAGTTTCTCTCAGTCTGGTCTACACTTGCCACTTAGTCTGACAGGAATTATGGTCACTGGACAATCTGCTGCATGTAAGAGTTATACTTAAACTGCTTACTTTGGTTTTAGAACCGGTGCCTATTCTGATTCTGGTTTCGAACCATCTGATTCAACTTTATAGGTGGACTAGAGATCGATCAACCTTTTATGGCCTACCCACCTGAAATTTTTAACCATTGAAACTAACCCGATAAAGTCACATGGGTATTATTTCTCAAATTCATTTAAGTGGGTTGAGTGGAGTATTTCGGTCTTTTTAGGACTCGGTCCAATTGAATTTTAATGGAGTCAGTGAAGCTATTTAATGCAGTCATTGATGGTTACTCTATGGCAGTCAAATTAGGCCCATGGCTAAATGAAGCTATCTAATTCTATGGCAGTCAAATTAGGCCCATGGCTAAATGAAGCTATCTAATTCTATGGCAGTCAAATTAGGCACATGGCTAAATGAAGCTATCTAATTCTATGGCAGTCAAATTAGACCCATCACTAAATGAAGTTATTTAATGCAATAGTTGTAGGCTAAGCTTCATCATCATCATCTTTCTCTCGCCCCCTTCATCTCCATCGAACACTTGAAAATATAAATTTGTGAAGATAATAATGTGCGCACGTTATGCATATCTATAATGCGTGAGCATTATGTATATACAAAACACACTCGTGTTTAGTATAACATTAAGCGCGAAAACAAAAAAAATGAATTTAACTATAACGCGTGCATGTTATTTGAATTTAAACATAACGCGCACGCATTCCTGATCTCCTAATCACCCACTCCTCCCGCGCCCGCATGTCAGCCACGGTCCTATGTGGTTGGTTTGGATTTACCAAACTTGTGCTATGGAATTTAATAAACCATGGCTAATTAGACATTTCCACCATTTTTCTTAGTAAGCCTGTTTTTCACCGCTCTCTACCGCATGACATACATGACCATTATTGACGAAATTTAAGGCATAGATAGAATTTTTTATCGAGATTCCAAATATGTAATTGTTTTAAAAAACTATTGAGATTTTCTATTTATTTCTTAATTTTCTTGTGTCACCACTTCTTAAGTCAAAAAACATACTGTTAATGTTTATTCCGTAAATTTTTTATTTCACAACCATTTTTAAAAAAAATTGTATGATGCACTAGTAGACACCGACCTCTACATGCTATAAAAAATCTAGGTCGAAATGATTGCACTAAGACCTTCAAAGGTTGCACCCACATTTGACGTACCATTCTTGAGGTTTGATCACTTACATAATTAAAAAAAAATTAAAAATTAAACATTTAATTTTGGAAAAATAGTGTTGCACTAGTGCTATGGGTTCTATACATTTATACCAAATTTTGTAGCCCAAAACTGTCATTTAGGTAGTAAAAGGCTACACCCACAAAAACATATACCTTATCATTTGCCAAAAAAAAAGTGACTGTTAGAAAAAATGAAATTTGACATAGTTATGTAAATTTTCATTACTTAAAACTTATATATTCGGGAAACGTGACTCAATTTCCTAAGTTTCATATGTAAGTATCTCAAAAAAACCAAGTAAGTCGATGGATGCCTAATTTTTCAGTTTTTGATTGCATCTAACACGCCAAAAATGACTCTCATTAGGTTGAACATGCTCATATATATATTTACTAAAAGACTGGAAGTTGAGTTAATACTCCGTTGCAAGTAATACAAAAGTCGACAACCAATGCTTGGACTGAGATGAGGTCACCCTTCCACGCATATCTTACATATATATATATCATATGAAAACATTTGTCAACAAGGGTGAGGTTGCACCTCAATATAGATCTAAATTAAATGTAGATCCATCCATCGGGGTTTATGCCCTTGGTATTCACGCAGCCCAACGAATAGAAACGATTTATTCCCTTTTTCACACACAACAAAACCAGAACGGCTAAGCCCTTCAATGTATAAAATAAAAGCTAGATCGGCTATCTTCCCCAATGCAAAATCAGAGACTAAATCCCACAATTCAATCAGAGGAGCAATACGATTTCAGTATTGCCTAAGATCAGAGATGTATTTCTGAATGCAGAGATTAACACAATGAGGATAGCTCATGCTGCTTCAGAGGTCTAAAAATCAAAATATGAATTTAAACACAGAGAAAGCAACCCGGGATCGGGTTCTTATTTAAATCAGTAAATGATCAAAATGAAAACACAAGGATTACACTTCCGAAGACACAGATCGATTTTCCACTTCAAGCAACAAGCATCAAAGGCTAGCGCTTCAAGGGATCGAGTGGATTGACTTCAAATTCATACAACAAGGGTTAAAAGTAGACTACAGAGTGAGACGTCTCTCAGTCGATCAAAGTCAAAAAAGACGATTCTACTGCAAGAGATATACACAAAACCCAGGAAGGGCCTACCCTTCCTGCTGCCTCTGCAAGGCCACACAAAACGTCTTAATACAACATACATATATAGAATATAAATTTTCAGAAAAGAAAAAGCGGTGAATGCTAGAAATCGAGCTCGCTCATCCAAGTTTGAACCGTCATATGCCTTTTTAGATGATATACAACCTTCCACAGGATCGACTTTGTATACAGAGCTTCGCCTTCACCTCTCAAACAACCAAAAAGAAAACAATAAACCAGAAATGATTCCTTTTCCCTCCCCCATTCTTTCCATGCTATCGTGTGTGTCCTCAACATCGAGTTCCCTTCTCCTTAAGCAGGGTGGGTCTTTCCATGACTAAAAGACAAATGGAAAAAATAAACAACTCATCACTCTTTCCTATGTGACAAGTGGCGGCTCATTTACAAGGCTTGGCGCTTTATCATCCAAACCCACTAAAAACAAACTCTTATTTTAACAAGAGCCATGAGGTGGCAATGTCCTCGACATTGCACTCGCATTGGCTAATTATTTGCAATTGCATTGTGGAATAAATACTCAATATTTAGAGTAGAAGAAGTTACCAATAGCTACTACTATAAGATAAAATCCATAGAAAGAACATAGATACCTAAGACATCCTTTCTTCCGCGCTCGGCAACTACATCGAACCAGAATGCAATGAGATCCAACGCTAGAAGAAGCAGTAACACCAGTGTAGATGGCTTTATGTCTGCTAATTTTGCACCAAAAGTAACTATATATCCTCCTTTGCCTTCATAGTCTCATCGTTGTTGCAAATGGGATGAATCCCTTTGCTATTTCGAACCTAGGACTAGCCAATAATTGGAATGAATGGTCACTATGAGCTTCTTTCTTGCTTTTCAATGTGGCTATGAAAGATGATAAACAAGTGCGCACCGCTTTTGATTCACAAGAAAAAATAGAGATGCAATGTGAATGACATGTTATCTTTACATTTGAGGTCTAGAGCTATTTGCTTACCAAATAAAATAGAACTAACAAATGATCTTGAGAGTTGGATTATTTGCTTACCAACTTCTATTAGGACACTATCATATCAAACTTATAATTTTCTAGATATAAAGAGACAAGATGTCTTAGAATCCATATATTTTTTTGTCATGAAACTTACATACTTGACTAGAAGAGTATGAGTTCCCAAAACTTAGAATCAATAACTATTTCCCTAGTTCAAAGTCAAAGTCATCCTGAAATTTCTAGCCAAGAATTAGTTATAAATAAATGAAATATCCTAAAATGTTTAGCCAAAAATTAGTTATAAATAATTGAAATAATAAGAGGAGCATAAAGAAAAGGCAAGACTCTGATGTGGACTATAGGAAATGAGATCCTAAGGTAAAGTGAACGACTTAAAGGCCAAGTAAAAACTAGGACCAACGCAAAAATGAACAAAACATAGCAATCCATGAAACTAAGAAACACAAAAATTAAAAAAAACGCTAAAATTTTGATGCTATCATATTGCTTTGATGAACACATGCCTAGACAAATTGAAAAGAGTAATTGCTTTGATGAACACATGTCTAGACAAATTGAAAAGGGTAATTTGGAGTGTTATAACCATATTAGCACGGATTATTGGTGTTTTGTATATACATCGTATGTGTATTCAGTGTTAAAATTCAATATGCTAAGACAGAAAATAGCAGCATTACATTCTATTTCACAATAATAGCATATACAGGATCACTGAAGAAACAACAAGCATAGCATAAACACAAGAGACACAGATTTATCCTGGGAAACCCTCATGGGGTAGAAAACCCAGCAAAGCTTTCCTCAATAAGATGATAAACCAAAATACAAGATGTGCTCCCTCCTTCTAATCCTCCTTAGCAAATCTCCTAGACAAGTGCTCCTCTTTTCAAGTGTGTGAGTGTGTCAAATGAGGAACACACCTCCTCTATTTATACACTACTCTGACATATATTTTACACAAGTACATGTAGGCTCGTATTTAACCATTAGGTTAAATACCCTATTATAACTGACTGGGCCGACCCCCACATGGTGGGTCTAATAACCCTAGTTGCCACAACTCCTCGGAGGAATAAACATCTCCGGATACATAATCGAATCACCTCGGAGGGATGGAACATCTCCAGAATAAATAATGTACAAATATAATATTCTTAGAAGTTACAATATTCAACACTCCCCCTTAACGAGAAGGATATTATAACAACATCTGCAGGAGCAAGGAGTCATTGACTACATCATCTATATATCATCGGAAGCTTTCTTCAATTCATCATCATCAGTAACTCAACTAGTTACTGGAACATCAACATCATCAGATTTGATATTACTCGATCATCAACATCGTCATCACACGATCACACGATCATCAGCATCATCATCACACGATCATCAGCATCGTCATCACATGATCATCAGCATCGTCATCACACGATCATCAGCATCATCATCACACGATTAGCAGCATCATCATCATACGATCAGCATCGTCATCATACGATCAACATCGTCATCACACGATCAACAGCATCGTCATCATACGATCAACATCGTCATCACACGATCGGCATCATCGTCATCACACGATCAGCATTGTCATCACACGATCGGCAGCATCGTCATCACACGATCAGCATCGTCATCATATGATCAGCATCGTCATCACACGATTGGCAGCATCGTCATCACACGATCATATTACAGGATGATCAATCCTACTCTCTTTAGGACATAGGTCCATGGATGATGCAATCCAGATCAAGTTCTAGGATGATCAGTCCTTATCTCTTTAAGACAAGTCTCATGTCTAGGGACGATCCAATCCCAACCACAGTGCCAGTCCTTTTTCATACTGGATGTGACCTAGATCAGATCTAGGATTTACCGCCACAGAGCCAGTCCTTTTTCATACCTGATGTGTCACATCTACAGAGCCAGCCCTGTTTCATGCTGGATGTATCACATCTACAGATCCAGCCCTGTTTCATGCTGGATGTATCATATCTACAGAGCCAGCCCTGTTTCATGCTGGATGTATCACATCTACAGAGCCATCCATGTTTCATGCTGGATGTATCACATCTACAGAGCCAGCCCTATTTCATGCTGGATGTATCACATCTACAGAGCCAGCCCTGTTTCATGCTGGATGTATCATATCTACAGAGCTAGCCCTGTTTCATGCTGGATGTATCATATCTACAAAGCCAGCCCTATTTCATGCTGGATGTATAATATCTACAGAGCCAGCCCTGTTTCATGCTGGATGTAACCTAGAACAATTCTAGGATTTGTCATGTACATTTTGAACCAAGGTCCAGGGACGATCCAGTCCTATCATGTACCTTTTGAACCGAATCTCAAGGACGATCTAGTCCTATCATGTGCCTTTTGAACCGAAGCTCAGGGACGATCTAGTCCTATTCAATTCTCGGAGACCTCATGTCTACGGTTCAATTCACAGGACCAAAGTCCGAGGACGATCCAATCCCCTTACCTGTTCATTCAGGATTTTGTTCTCGGAGACATCATGTCTACGACTCTCTTTAGGACTGAAGTCCAGGGATGATCCAATCCCCTCAAGTCCACCAAGGACTTCATTCTCGAAGACATACGTCTACGGCTCTCTTTAAGACTGAAGTCCAGGGATGATCCAATCCCCTCAAGTCCACCAAGAACTTCATTCTCGAAGACATATGTCTACGGCTCTTCTTTCGGACTGAAGTCCAGGGATGATCCAATCCCCCCACATGTTCACCAAGAACTTCATTCTCGAGGACATACGTCTACGACTCTTCTTTCGGACTGAAGTCCAGGGATGATCCAATCCCCTCACATGTTCACCAAGAACTTCATTCTCGAAGACATACGTCTACGGCTCTTCTTTCGGACTGAAGTCTAGGGATGATCCAATCCCCTCAAGTCCACCAAGGACTTTATTCTCGAAGACATACGTCTACGGCTCTCTTTAGGACTGAAGTCCAGGGATGATCCAATCCTCTCAAGTCCACCAAGGACTTCATTCTCGAAGACATTCGTCTACGACTCTCTTTAGGACTGAAGTCCAGGGATGATCCAATCCCCTCAAGTCCACCAAGGACTTCATTCTCGAAGACATATGTCTACGGCTCTTCTTTTGGACTAACGTCCATAGATGATCCAATCCCCTCACATGTTTACCAAGAACTTCATCAAAACATGTGTTAATCATGTATCCTCATCATCAAAACATGTATAACAAAACATGTATCCTCATCATCAAAACATGTATAAAAAAACATGTATCCTCATCATCAAAACATGTATAACAAAACATGTATCCTCATCATCAAAACATGCATAACATCTATCATCAAAAGCATGTATACATCTATCATCAAAAGCATGTATACATCTATCATCAAAAGAAAAAATATAAGATTCCTAAATCTAAATAATTCTAAGTAACTAGGTGCAGTAAATAGGTAACCTCATCATTGATGAGACAGACTTGTTATCAGATACTATGCTACTCCCCCTTTCGATAAGGGTCCTTCTGGACTATACCAAGCTTGTCTCGGAAGTATTGAAACTTTACTCGAGACAGAGGTTTAGTCAAGATATTAGCAATCTGATCCTCAGTGCTTATATACTCGAGCTTGATAGCTCCTCTCTGCACCATATCTCGTATATAGAAGTATTGGATCCCTATGCGTTTTTGACTTATCGTGGAATACAAGATTTTCTATCTTGATGCAGTTTTGAATGTCACATATAATCATAGTGGAATTCATTTCTAAGTCAAACACTCCATATAATAGCTTCTGAAGCCACACTGCTTCACAGCTGGCAGAGCAGATAGCTATATATATATTCTACTTCAGCAGTACTGAGAGCCACACTAGATTGTTCCTTGCTGAACCATGAGATCATGGTAAATTCAAGACTATAACATCCACCTGATGTACTCTTTCTGTCTGAGGCACTTCCTGCCCAATCAGAATCTGAGTAACTATGTAAACGGAGTTCATGACCTCCAAGATAATATAGACCAAAATCTAATGTACCTTTTAGGTACCTCACTACATGCTTTGTAGTTATTAAGTGAACCTTTCTAGGTTCTACTAGATACTGACTTAGGGTATTTGCAGCAAAGCATATATCTGGCCTAGTATTTGTTAAATACATCAATGGCCCAATGATTTGTCTATATAGGGTTAGGTCCACTAAATACGACGAGTCATTAACTAACAACTTCAAGTTGGAGTCCATGGGAGTGGCCATGGCTTTATACACCAACATATCAAATCTTTTTAGAAACTTCACAGCATACTTACCTTGAATTAAAAGATTCCTTTTGGATCTTTCCATACTTCTAGACCTAAGAAGTAGTGCATTAATCCAAGATCTTTCATTTTCATTTATGTAGCCATTTTCATGACCTGTTTCTCATTCCTTGTCAGAAAGAGATCATCGTCATACAATAATGGTATGATAGGTTCATCATCCACAACCTTAAGGTAAAGGTTAGGAACATCTTTACTTCTGGTAAAGCCCAAGCTTTGTCATGAAGCTGTCAATTGTCCATTATTCACACTCAGCATTGAGTGATCTTCTGCATATCTATCTGTGCCATCTCTCGTCAGATGGGTCTACTAAAATGAGCCTCAAAATCATTCGAACTTTGTGGTGAGTTCCTTCTTGCATCCATGTCATATGTGTATAGAACCCATATTCAACCTTGTAGCAAAGGTTGAGATCCACATCACCCATGATGATCATTAAGCTCATCAATAGACTACCGATCCTGGGAACCCATACAGAACCTGATTACATTATTAAGAGAATGGTCTTATCTAGTCCCTTGGAGCAAAACATCTCATCATGATTCTCTTCCTCTTTCTAAGAGAATCTCTTAACCACAAGCTTTCTATAGTGTGTTTGATTTGTAAATCTTTTGTTGAACATCCATCGCTTGTTCAGAGTTCATCATTCATCATGATCTTTCCTACAAATCAAAATTAAGTACATGATTAGTAATACTTCATAATCATCAAATCATATTGACATGATAACCTATTATGCATACAGATATCATTTACATAGTTATGCAACTATTTTGACCAATACTTTGGCACAACACTTTCCCATATCCTGTATGCATATAGTGGCTATCTAGATGCCTTCCATCTCTACCAGAACATACTATCGAGAGTGTGCACAACTCTTAGCATGTCAGCAAAGAGGTTTCATTCTAGACAAGCAACAATGGAATGTTTGTCCAACTTACCAATCATATGCATATTAGTAGTATATTGTTCAATGCTTTATGAATGTTTACACTCAGCATGATATATTCTAGGAATACAAATATGCATACAAGCAATATCATTTACTATTTCTAATAACAACTCAAATACTTATCTTTTATGTTTGTGTGGTTGCCTCCCGCTTGATCTTCTGTATGTCTTCTGAACTTCTATTCATTCTGTACCACTGTGCATGCTCAAGTGTACACTAGTGTCATCCTCATGATCTCATACACAAACATACATTCATTAGTATATTCTCAATATTATCAAAACATTCTAATTCTAAATAATCTTGAATATGTACAGTCATGATCATTAGTATTCAGGGTTTCAAGGAAGTCTTCTTTTACTCATGCATATTCTTGTTTGATCTAGTTAGTTAAATCATCAACCAAGATAAGAGACATAATATGCATAAACCCTTGATTACTAACCAATCATACCAAGTATACTTACACAAGGTAAGATTCTAACATGACATAGGAAAACATACCTGGATTAGTATACCTGCTTAGTTATGTACAACATACCTAAACAATCTCTTCAATGATTTAGAGATCCTGAGCTAGAACCTGCATGTCTCATAGGTTAAACATAATATAACAAAGTCATACATACCTCGTGAGTCTTTGTCTTCATGTTGTCATGGTCATGGAACTTGATTTGTCTTTTGTAATGTACCTGTGTCTTGTTAGCAGACAACATCAACCTCACACAACACCATAATGCATAAGTACAATCATATAGCCCTAATCAATGAATGTCTTCGATCGTTCACATGCATTCATATTGTTACTAGGGTGATAAGACAATTAATAACATTAATCAAGATTGTACTAATAAATAACATGAAGACAAACACATTATGAACTTAATCAAGAATCAGATTTCAAGGCATACATGAACCTCCTTAAGTCATACCTGTCGAGACTTTTTGTAGTCTTCTTATGTAAGGCCTTAGCCTCAACTCCCCCTGAAACTTGATCTGGAGCTTGATTAGGGTTTGCTAGAGAAACCCTAAAAATTCAATCTTTGACTTTCATACTTCTGAATGGATGGAAGAATGTGTCTTGCTGAGCTGATCAACCTAGCATTCTTCAATTTTGAAATCTCCAAAATTTGACCCCTCAAAATTGCCTTCGAAACTTCTGGATCTTCTGGACAGGAACCCGAACTAGGGTTTGATGAAGCCTACCCTTCTGTCCAATCAAAAGGTTCGATCCAAGTCTCTAAACTCTTATTTTTATGAGGAGCTTCCAGCCGTGGTTACAAACTTCAAAAAATTCCAACTTTCTCCGAAACCCTAAATTCCAGAAGCCATGAATAAAGGTGCTAAAAATAATTCTGTTTTGACAGAAATATGCACCTGATTGCTTCTGCTATAACTCTGAAATTTTTGCTCCACAGGGTCTGAAAACTTTTTTTGCAGTAGCCTGACCTATCATCTTTCCATCCTGATAAGTCTGAACTCAATTGGATTTTCTGAGAGAGAGTTATGCCAAGTGTCGCAACGTGACTTGTTTATGGGATAAAACAGGAGAGCGAACTTGTACGGAGTGCCACGTGTCACTGGTTCACCTTCGGCCTCTGAAATTTTTTTTGAGATAGTACCGTCTGTGTACTACCTGTCACGTTTTACGAAATTTCATTTGGAGCTTCCTAGCCCAATTTATGACCTTTTTGCCAAGGTCACCTGATTTTGACTGAGATCTGGAAGAGGCAGAAACCCTAAATTGTACTGATCATAACTCATAAAATACAACGAATCTGAGGGTTCCCTTTGGACACAAGGTACCTGGGGATGTTATCTTCGATTTGTAAGCTTTTCAGACCCTGAACCTTCGCAGAAATGGATTTATAGCGAAAGTTCCACGATGACTAGTTTTTGCTATGTAAAACCCTAACCTTCAAATTGTCGTAAGTAAAGCAAGTGTCGTAAGTGCCATACCTTGTCTTCCTTCAGGTTAGCTCTGATACCATGTTAAAATTCAACATGCTAAGACAGAAAATAGCAGCATTACATTCTATTTCACAATAATAGCATATACAGGATCACTGAAGAAACAACAAGCATAGCATAAACACAAGAGACACAGATTTATCCTAGGAAACCCTCATGGGGTAGAAAACTCAGCAAAGCTTTCCTTAATAAGATGATAAACCAAAATACAAGATGTGCTCCCTCCTTCTAATCCTCCTTAGCAAATCTCCCAGACAAGTGCTCCTCTTTTCAAGTGTGTGAGTGTGTCAAATGAGGAACACACCTCCTCTATGTATACACTACTCTGACATATATTTTACACAAGTACATGTAGGCTCATATTTAACCATTAGGTTAAATACCCTATTATAACTGACTGGGCCGACCCCCACATGGTGGGTCTAATAAACCTAGTTGCCACAACTCCTCGGAGGAATAAACATCTCCGGATACATAATAGAATCACCTCGGAGGGATGGAACATCTCCGGAATAAATAATGTACAAATATAATATTCTTAGAAGTTACAATATTCAACATTCAGAACATCAAGCACTGACCATTTTCGAGATTGTGTATTCAGAACATCAAGCTCTCTCGAGCCTCTAAGATTGAACCCCTTCTACTTTACAAATGACATAATTTATAAAAGATTACATCAATAGACTGTTACGAGACTTTTGGAACAAAAATCACAAGAATCATCTCGAATTAACTGCCAGAGATAACATAAAAGATCTGAAGTTGTTCCCTTGACTGTGAATCTCGTGTTTGGATATACTTTGCCACCTATGCATTCATTATTCATGCCTTTGAAAGTTGTATTCATCCCTTTAATTGTTAATTTGATACCTTTGACTGTCAAATTATTCCTGCTTATTTAGTGTTAACTGCCACATGTATTTGGACTTGGATTTAACCGTCGACCAACTAATTTTTCTCCTTGAAAATGGGAACTCACAAATCCTCTTTTGCCAACTACTATGCCATTTGTGTTCGAGAAAACTTGAATGCCAAATTCAAGCTATTTTCAAATTTGTAATTGATACATTCTGCCTTCAAATATGGATTTGATTTGAACAACCATTGATTTTGTACACAAAATCGGGAAATGATTGAAAAGTTTATCTATAACCAGAAATAAGGGACTTAACTTATTCCTGTTGCTAATTACTATGTCATTTGTTATATTTTTCCAGCTATAGTTTGATTGATATCTTTTTGAATCCACCTATATGAACATTATAATTTCCAAATTTGATAACTAGAAATAGCCTTACCCAAACAATCAACAACACTTTCCACATTACTTGCAGGACCTGTTTCTATCTTGCAGCTCTTTATGAAATCTGAACTTCCATAGCAGATTCATGGAACTTGAAACAAAACTAAAATCCGAACGATAGATATATATAATAAATAGGTTTTGGCTTACCAGAAGTCTCTGTGTGATGTCAATATGCCTTGTATGAACAGCTGCAAATAGAGTCGCGGCTTCAGTTTTAAACTCTTCATACTAGATTTTTACTTCATCCAGTGCCTCTTCATATGAAAAGTGTATGTGCACTTGATGGTTTATGAAAGAGGATCTCATAGGATATGGAGCTGACGGTCACAGACACTGTGGTCATGAAGATGGACATTGAAGGTGTGGAATGGCCCATTCTTAGATGCTAGATGAACGACCCAGAGATATCCGACATTATCTATGAACTCTTGAAAAAAATAAAGCGTTGCACAATAAAAGAGCGCAAATTTCCATACAGAATCCTGCTGTAAACTGGATCAATCGATGAAACACTGTTAAGATGTTTCAGGGAAAAAGCTCCGGTATTTAGGATAGTTGTGAGCATTTTCTTAGATCTTGTTGCAATAAAATGGCAAGCCATGAAGCACCACACGCATTTATCTATGATCCAGTTCGACTCAATTCAGATGGAAATATTTTCAATCGAATAGACCTCAGATGGAAATATTTTCAATCGAATAGACCTCGAAAACCTGTGGGACAATGAGCACGGTGATTGCCTACATTTAGACAATGGCATACCCTTCGACATAAACCATATTCATCCCCAGAGCCTACTAAGATCGCAGTTGCTACAATGCCTCCTACGCCAAGAAGAGTACTTTACAGGTCAAGACAACACATTAAAAAATTGGCCGGTAATACCAGACTACCCATTCCATTTTGTGGACGAGGTCGATATGATAGAATACGTGAATTCAATCGCTCGCTGGATCGCAGACAATATTCAGATGTCTCAGGATTCGAAAGAGCTATGGAAGAGTATAAATCATCTTCGACTCAATTGCCAGTATAGCTACTTCAACACTTGCCTGTTCCGTTTTGTGAATGGATTGGAACTCTTGGTTGAAGTTCATTATCGATGAACAGGCCCGATGTTGGTAGAGCAAATCTCTGAACCACCCACCCACGACTATTATTAGGTTGTTGAAGGTACCGTACAACCCTGCCTTCCTGTAAACTTGTAAAGAAAGAAAGCCTCACTTCAGACATTAAAGTACCGTGAGAATGAGAATTGCCTCGGTTGCAGAAATTGTGATTTGCATTAAAAATCGTTGAGATATCGATTGCAGAAATCTCGATTTGCATTAAAAATTGCCGACGAAACTGAGATATCGATTATATAAATCCCGATTTGCATTAAAAATCGCTGACGACACCTGACCACCGGCTCCTAAGGCACACAACGCTAGGCAAACATCAGCAATACAGGAGGAATAAGCTCCACAAAAAATAGCATTTACGAAAAAATATTATTAATATTTAAAAATCAAACTATTGAAAAAAGTTACAAAACACAAAAAAAATTGGATGCTAAGTCCTGACTAATACCTCAACACGAAAAATACATGTTGAGGACATAATAACCGCCTTCTTCCAATAACTATATCTAAGTTTTTGTAAAACAATAGGTATATATTAGTGCACGACTTCCGTAGGTGATAATAATATCGGCCTTCATGCTCAACGAGAAACTCTAAAATTATGTCTTTAGCTAAATATAAATAGCTACATGTCTTTATTAATAAAATATTCACATGTATCATCTCACGATTCTTTCATCCTTCATATATATAAATATCCATTTAATCATTTTCCTCTATATATAAGATGGAAATATATGTAAAGAATCATATATATTGGTATAAATACCTTTATTCTTCTTTAAGGTTATGGACTATATACCTATATAGTTATCTCTTGTCTTGTTTTATAATGCAATTTTTATTATATATATATAATTCCATAATATTATTATAAATAATATTAACTAAAATGGATCAATCCTATTAGGGTTATCATGATTGTGAAATAGGCATTAGTAACTAAGCAAGATACTTACGTAGAAGAGTAATCCTACTAGGATGAACTACTATCTTAGCACCATTATAACTTAATATGATATGTCATACTAAGGTCATCAAACTCATGGTTTCCTAGCCATTCACGTCTACCCCTAGTGTATGACCTATTATTACAATTTAGGAAATAAATAATGATCCTTGCAAGGTTGTCTGATTGGGCCTTTGCCTTGAGCTCCCCACTAGAAACCGTTTACCATTTACATCTTTAAGTTACAAAAAGGTAAGAGCTAAAATGTAGATGTTACAAATTATATTTTTAGAAATTGATTAAGAATTAATTTAAATTTTTTATAAGCTTTACTTTATTTTAGTTAACCATAATAATTGGCAAATTATGTTTAGATAGAATTGCATATTATAATTAAACGTACACATTACTATCAATATATTAACAATTGTATTTATTAATAATTTAGAGTAATGCGATTTAAATAATTAAACTATGAAAAATAAAAATAAAATATACATTACATTTATGATATAATAATTTAATTATATATTATAAAATATTTTTTATGAAATTGCATCCACTTCTAAACTATCATTTAAAATTTAAACCATATTCAACTATACGGACACATGTGTGTCTATTTGTAAATTATGTGGAATTAAAATTTTTAAATTGAAACAAATGTTATTAAGACATGACTAACTTTTTGAACAATTCATATATTGAGGCAAATGTTGTTAGGAATACTAATCCAAAATGATTTAAGTGGATATATATATATTTTTAAAATGGAGTTTCAAATGAGTAAAAACATCAAAAAACATAATATTTTAATGCTAATATCAAAATTATAACCATTGTAAAAATTCAAGGTTATGGGACATTTTTTTTAATTAAGGCATAATATTTTAGTAAGATTTAAGGTAGAGAGATTAGTGTTTAAATATCATGATTACGGTTAAGGGTTTAATAATATTGTAAAACACTTTGTATGTTGTGATAGGATAAGTATTTAGCAATACAATAATGCATGATTTGAGAGAACTTAGATAGTTACTTAATACTTACTAAATAACATGTGAAAAAGTCAAAATTATTAACCATAAATAAATATGAAATACTTTAAAACTATTTGTATTAAAAAATTTCATGGACATTGATAATGCTTAATAAATGTTGAAATTCATGGGACATAACCATTAACATAATAATGATGGAACTCCATAAAGATATTTCATGGTGGATTTAATTATTAATCTTTACTTGAAGATAGTTCAATTTTTTAAAGTTTTCCCATATAATGTTCTCTTCAGTATGAAATAATGAACTCAACACTATTAACCATAATATAGAAGTCTTAAAAACTATTTGTATTAAAACTTTTTAATATGTGTAAAACAAGTAAAATTGTTTGATGAAAAATAGTACTAAAATTAGGTCATAGTGTTGGTTGGTTAATGATTAGGAGGTTTTATAAGTTATTTAGGTATCAATGGACAGGATAATGTTTTTGAGTATAGTCTACTCTATTACATTATAATTAACTAACTATAATAATTAGGAATTGGAATTAGTAATAAATTATTATTTTAATAAAATAAAAATGCCAAAAATTATAGTGTTATGACCTTTAACATTGTGAATAATTCTATAATTAAAAGTTATTAATAAAAAAAATGTGAAAAAACACTTAATTTATGAATAGTCTCCAATTTTGAATAAAAAAAAATGAATTTATGCATATGATTTGACATAAATTTCTATTATAACTAAGCATATAAAATTATTTTCAAATATAATTAAATATTATTTTCCTTATTTTTTAATAAATTTTATTTAATATTAATAAAATATATTTAATTTTAAAAACACATTATCTTCATATACACATTCTCTTTATGAACTAGTACTATTTGTCTAAATAACTTATAGTTTAATGATTTCAAATTTTTATTATCATTATTTAAAAAAAGTATTTTTTTATTAATATATATCCAAAACATTATTATATATATTTATTATATTTAATTTATTATTATTTTAAATTTCAATACTACAATTCAATTAAATATATTTATATAAAATAATAATACATTATTTATATATATTTTAAGTATTAACTTGTTTTTTAACATATACATATGTATATAAAGTACTTTATAATGGTAATGAAAAAAGTAAAGTACTTTATAACATTTTATGGTTTGTATTTGGTTATAATGTAAATAAAATTTCTCAAAAATTTAGCCACTTCACGTTTCTAAAGATAATATATTTTATTATCTTACTTTTAATCTACTATACAATAATTTTTAATTAAACTCTTCTTAAAAAACAATCATTTGAAAATAAAACCGTGTTACACTTTTTTTAATCAAAATAGTCTAATTAAAATATTTGTAACAAAAACAAAAGGTAAAAAAAATTCAACTTTTCTTTCAAACAATTTTTTAATTTAAATAAAATAATTTTGTGTAGGTAAAATTTAATTAAAAAAATTTCACAATATTTAAAAACATTTATATCCTATTAAAAAACTTCATATTTTTTTATATAAATATTAACTACCAAAATTATTATCTCATTTATCCATAAAAATTGTGATGAAATTCCAATTATTATTGAATATCTCATCTACTTGTATATCTATTATTAGGATCATCTTTAAGGAACATATCTTCTAACAAATAAGGACCATCCATAGAATGATACACTAACTTGGTTCTATGTAAATATTTATAAATCTTGACTTCAATAGGTGTTATTATTCGTGGTCCCTCCAACAAATCCCCTTATGCCATGTGTTTTCTTTTTTGCTTCCCATTGTTCATTGGTTTTCCACCTTGCCTATAAACATAATCTTAAGGCTGCTTTTCATACAAAAATTTTACTACAATTAATTGAAAAGTGTGCAATTGAAACTCATTTTCATTGTACGAGTCATTATCATGGTTTTCCATTGGGTATATAATTTTTTTTATATTTTCAATTTGATGCTATCGACATTGGTTTTTCTCTTAATTTTTAATTTTTTTTAATCATGATTATTAATAAACTTTTTTAGACTATCATTCTATTAGCTAGTTCCATATTAATACAAAATTGCATTCTTGTTCTTATTTTTTGTACTAGTCAATTATACAATTTTATATATGTTTCTATAATTTATTAATTTGAAAAGGTAGAAGCAGCTTTGCTGCTATTTCACTTGTTATATTATAAATAATTAAATATTATTATTTTATTAACAAAATATTATTAGAAAAAACATTGTTAATTTGTCAAATATATCTTTATGTGAATAAATATCTTTAAAATACACAATAATGTTATACATGTCTCTAATATCAGTAAATTAATAATGTTTAATTAATTATAATATAATAATTAATTATTTAAATAACAAATAATTATTTAACATTTTTTTACTTATTTATTTAATTGTTAATATTATTAACTAAATCACAATATTAGTTATTAATTAATTACTTAATTATTAATTAATTAATATTATCATTACCTAAATAACAATATTATCAATTAAATTAGTTTTTAATTATTTTGTTTAATTGCTTATTATAAAATAATAATAATGTTTAATTAATAATATTTTTTAATTAAATAATATTATTAATCAAACAATTAAATCATATATTTTATTAAAATCATTAAATAATATTATCTATTAATTTTTTTAATTAAAATAATAATTAATTAATAAATTAAAATTATTATTAACTAATAATAATAATATAAATTAAAATAATTTATAATTTAATTCATATTAATATTTTTCTCTATTGGATGTATTTTCTCACACTCTTTATCTTACACTTAAAAACTACAAATTTTCAATCGCTCGTTATACGAGGGAAACGGTTATTCCCTCTCCACTAGCATCTAAAAGAGACAAACTCGTACATTAACCTTTAAAACATGTATATGAGAAACTCGAGTGAAGAATTGCGGCCATTTTTTTTGGACTTCTATTTGCAACCGTACATCAATTATTTTCCAAATTTCCACTACTAAAACTTCTGAGTATATGCAAAACTCGAGAGAGTGGATTCTATTAATTTCTGGCTAACCGTATAATGTATTTGGGTTAAATTAAAAAGTGAGTAACCGTATAATTTACTCGGCTAATTTAAAAGTTTGATGTGGACACGATTGTATTACATGGAAATAAAAAGATATGATGTCGACATTTTGGATTGCATGGAAACAAAAAGATTTGATGTCGACATTTGTATTAGCTGACCGTGACCACAACACGTTACAAATCTACCAAGAGATCTTTATTTCTTGTGGACGAAATTATGATGAAACGTTAGCGAAACATCGTTCACACGTTGTTTTATCGGTATCCATAATTGTTGTTGAAACATTTTTATCATCATCAATAATGGATGTTATTTGTCATTTATTGATGTTATTTGTTATTTAGTATCTTTAGATTATTTGTCATTTATTGATGTTATTTGTTATTTAGTATCTTTGGATTATTTGTTATATTATATTGTATTTGATTTTAATTATATTGGTGTTTAGATATTATCTGAAATTTTGGACTTTCTTAAATAATTCAACAAAATTAACTTAATATAATAAATAATAAGTGTTTGATTTTTTTTTAATGTTTAAATATTATTTGTGTTCTTAAAAATGTATTAACCATCGGAAAACCTTAAAAGTCATACAAAACATAAAACATTTATATTTAGACACATTTAAAATATAATGCATCAAAAATACTTAAATAGTGTTAGTTATTATTATTTTGTATAGAATTGGGTCTTAGTGAATATCGATTTAATGAAGCTACGTAGGTCTACTTTTAAAATAAAATGGATGAAGATTCAAAGAAGGATAAAGAAAACACTTAATTAAAAATAGATCTCGAAGGTCAAAGGAATTTATCTTGCACGTAAAGAGGAAGGGTGTATAAACAAAATTACCAAAAGATTAGACAATCGTCGATATGATCAAATACATGCTAGGTAGATTTCTTAGACGGGTTGATTTCGAAATAATACAGACATAGATCCTAAAATAGAGGAGAGCAGAAATTAATCAATCCACATTAGAAAATATCAAAGGCGGAATGGCCCAGGTGGGTTGAGGGTTGGTCGAGATTCGGAGTGTAGTTGGTGAAATTGTTATTTTTCTCGGGCCCAGATTACCTTAAATATCATGTCATACATCGATCGAAGCCTGTGCATTATAGGAGTATGAACTTGTTCACATTTATGTTTGCTTTAATGGCCGCAGTCTGTGTCCTCTTCATCGTTCAGTGGATGAAGCGAAAACAATTATAGAGATAGAGATGTGTTTCTGTGTCAGGTTTGCGTCCATATTGTCAAGATATATATCTAATCTCTGACAGCGAGCTTTATTTGTATTCTATCATTACATATTTGCTAATGTGTCTGAGGACTCGGTCCAAACTCCTTTCTGTTCCTATAGGGGATAGTGCATTGCAGAGATATTTCTGTAAATCTCTATTAACAACAGTCATGGCTGTGGAAGGACAGAGTTACAGAAACCGTTAATAGTAACCAGGCTCCAGAGTTTGGTACTGGCTGTCTGTGGACCGAGCTATAGTTTCCCTTGTTGATGGATTCAGGAGGAGATATTGAATTAGGAATGGAGTCTACATTGAATCGGATGAATAATGTGCTCCAGGCCGAGGCGCATAGCCAGCTGCCTCCGGGGTTTAGATTTCATCCCACCGATGAGGAACTTGTTTGTTACTATCTCACTGAAAAGATTCGGGATAGCACTTTCTCATGCAGTGCAATTGCAGAGGCTAATTTGAACAAGTGTGAGCCTTGGGATCTCCCAGGTATATATTGATGAATCTGAGAGAACCTGTTGATGAGATTGAAAATCTCATCAACAGGGTAAATCCAATCTCATCAATAAGTTTTTACATAGTCATTAATATAAATAGCACTGAAGCTAATTTAAACATGAGAGAACCTGTTGATAAGATTTTTTTACATAGTCATTAATATAAGTAACACTGAAGCTAATTTGAACATGAGAGAACCTGTTGATAAGATTGAAAATCTCATCAAAAGGGTAAATCCAGTCTCATCAATAGGTTTTTACATAGTCATTAATATAAATAGCACTGAGGCTAATTTGAACAAGTGTGAGCCTTGGGATCTCCCAGGTATATATTGATGAATCTGAGAGAATCTGTTGATGAGATTTTCAATCTCATCAACAAGGTAATCCAATCTATATAAACACAAGCTTGTAACGGAACCTCTTTTTTTCATATTTATCTATATATCTTAATTTTACAATCAATCAAATTTTTTGATATGTACACTTTTTAATATTATTTAATATATATTTTTTTTTTGATAGTTCGTTGAATAATATTCAGTTTACTCTACGTCATTTAATGTAGTTGCAGCAGCCATGTTGATGGTTGGATCTCAAGCTGCTTGACATCCAATAATCAATAGACCTGCTGCAACTGGATTAAATGATCTGCAACAAGCTGAATATTGTTAACCCTAAAGTTTTATGAAAGAACGAAAATTTATAGTGTAAACATTATATTGTAACCACTCACGAAACATGTGTGCAGCAAAAGCAAAAATCGGAGAGATCGAATGGTACTTCTTTAACCTTAGGGATCGCAAGTATCCGAAAGGCCTTCGGACCAACAGAGCCACAGAGGCTGGATACTGGAAAACCACCGGGAAGGATCGACAGCTTTTCAGTTCACAATCATCTGCACTGTTTGGAATGAAGAAAACGCTGGTTTTTTACAAGGGCAGAGCTCCCAATGGAGAGAAAACCAACTGGGTAATGCACGAGTATCGTCTCCAAAGCAAATTCTCATATCATCCCCTCCTCAAACAATGCAAGGTACGAATATATACATTTCATACTATACAGTATGCATTCAGTATCGGCATATACATTCATCTCGCCCTGGATTTATTAAGCATTGAGAGAGAAGAAAAACTGAAAGTATTAAGCATTGAGACAGAAGAAAAAAACTATGATACCTGATGTGTATATGCTTGGACTTGGAGCAGGATGAATGGGTGGTGTGCAGAATTTTTGAGAAGAGTGCAGAGACGAACAGGAGATCCATAGGGCGGATGAGCAGAAACATATTTCTTGATCTACCAGGTTCTCCATCCTTGCCCTCACTCTGGGAATCCCTTTGCAACACCAATTCAGCGAATGATCAGAAAAATAGATCCTCTGAAAGCGGATTGGGCACCTCTGAAAAGGCCCATAATGTCTCCTGCTCTATACTGATGGAACCTAACTCCAATTCAAAGGGACAGCATCTTCAACAGTTTGAATGTGGCAGCAGCTTAAATTATTCTGATTCTTCTGATCAACTATCAGAAATGACTAGATTTATGAACCAGTCTTCATATATGCACGATCTCATGCTCAATGATCCAAGAATTCATATGAATGCAGGTTCATTTTTCCCCGTAACCAATATGAGACGCGATCAGATTAGTGCAATACTCGACCAGCAGCTACCAGGCTTACTCCCAGCTAGACTATGCAATACACAAATGCCTCTATCATCTAATTCTTCAAACCTGGGGTTTTCCACAGATGCATATTTACCTGCTCTGCCTTGTTCAAATGAGGTTTCGAAGGCCCCGGTTGGCCAGTCTGCTGGAAACCTATTGAAATCTTTTTCCAGCTCTTGTGTTATACATTATGAAACGTTAGGCAAAGCTAATAATTGTGTCAACAGATTTCAATGGTCTAACGATGGCCTCTCTCAAAAGATAATGGCTCAGCCTATTCAAAAGGCCGATGGAGCTACATGTTCAACTGAAGACATGAATGATGAAATGACTTCTGTTGACTATAATCTATTGGCTCGATCACTTGATCAACTCGATTCTTCTGCAACTCCTCCATTCCACTTTTGATTCTTTCTGGAATATCAGAGAGCATTTATTTTAATGGCACCTCAAGAAAGCATTGGGTATATAAAAATGAATAGTTCTCTGCAGCAGAAAGCGAGAAGAGTAATGCCCGGAGAGGAGAGCAGAGCTCGAGGAAGACAGTATTTTAGCAAAGGAGAAGAATGTTCGAAGAAGATACGGTTTCAGAAAGCAAGAAGCATCAGAATTTGGAAGTATTTTATTTGATTTAGTAAGGGTTTGAACCTTGTGTTTACTCACATATTAGCACTAAACAAAATATTTACACCAAAGTAGAGCACATCTTGTTTATTAGGGTTAGAAATTTTATTAAGGTTTCAAGCTTGCGCATGAGAAGTGCAGGTTAAGTGCAGCTTAGGGCAGCCTCACGTTAACTAGAGGACAATATTCACATTTTATATTCATGATGGCATTCTTTGGAAAAGCTTCTATATAGTTTTGGAAAAGCTCGTCACAGCACATTACCCTCTCAATTTAAAAATTATTACTTTTAGTTGATTAGGATTAAAAGAAATATATTCGACTGTATTCTCTAAATATTAAGAATATTATCTGTTATCAAGATTGCAAATGAATGCTGTGTAATATGTTACGAAGGGGATATAAAAATGGAATATTAAGTAATGTTTAATTGTATGATGATTTAATAAGAAAATTGCAGCTAGTCCCTGCTTCATGTGATATTGATTTGTTTGTTTGAACATGATAAAGTGAAGAAAAAAGTCAAATATGAAATAGTATTCTTATGAAATAGTATTCCTGTGAAATTGTGAAGTTGTGAAGTAATAGAATAGTTATTAACCTAATGAATTTGGTGACCTTAAAAACAAATGCTTTTACCCTACATTCATTAACCATCCTAAAATATAAATTAAAAATATTTTTTTATTGAATTTGTGTTAAATTTATATTGGATCTTAGTTTAATAAGTGAGACTAATCACATAAAAAAATAGATCTAAAATAAATAATTTAATGTTTTTGTCTTGACCTAATTAATAATTAAAATGTAGAAAATTGGATTAAATAATAATAAAAAAAACATAATGTAGAAAATTTGATTAAATAAAATAAAAGAATAAAAACATAATTTGTGTGGTGGTAAATATATTTTATTTAGATCTAAAATAAATAACTTGATTTTTTTGTCAACCTAATTAATAATTAAAATGTAGAAAATTGGATTAAATAAAATAAAAAATAAAAACATAATGTAGAAAAATTGATTAAATAAAATAAAAGAATAAAAACATACTTTTTATGGTGGTAAATATATTTTATTGTCTTTTTTTATCTTTAATAATATTTTTGAGTTTGTTAAATCTAACTTGTAAATATTTTCCTTCATATATTAGTAAGATTCTTTTTTTAAATTATATTTACAACATTAATAATGATCTATTTTGGCTTATTATTATTATTATTATTATTCATCCACAAATAAAAACAAAACCACATCTTCATAGACACTAAGATGTATTAAATGTTATATTGGAAATATTATTGAGGAGGAATATGTTGGAAATGTTATTTATAAGAAAGATAAGGATTCAAATATGCAAGAATTTTGTAGTAATGATAACACACTTTGACATATTATCATTGAATCAATCCTCACAATGATAAGTTTTGGTTCTTACTTTTTAGAAAATTGGTTTTGGTTTTTACTTTTATTATTAATGGATAATATTTTGAAGTACTTACAAACCTCAAATCTTAAACTCTAGTTGGCCCGAGGTTTCCACATGTTACAATTGTCTTTCTACTAGACTAATCCTTTATGTTAGAAGTTGATAAAAGCTTAACAATTCTACTATCATAAGTAAAAACATGATAATGTTGACCTTGAATTCTTCTTATCTTATTATTATTATTTTATATAAATAAAACTATAACATATTAAATTTAATTTTAATACACAAATATAATATTATATTTCTTAGTTTAATATTATATTTCTAAGTTTAATATTATATGTTCCCTATTGGTTATTGGTTCTTAATGTTTTGGTTTCTAAGCAACTAGTCCTGCGTTAAAAGTATGTTTATATTTTATTTAATTAATAAACCATTAAAATATTTAATTTATTATTAAGAATCATTTTAGGTTTTTTATAGTTTTTTATTATTTAAAAAACTTAAAATTCAATAAAAATAAAGTTTAAAATTAATCACTCCATTTGTAATATATATTTCAAAAGAAAAAACATATATTACAAATTATTGAATAAGAATCAATTTGTAATATATGTTTCAAAAGAAAAACCATATATAGATATAAAGATTTCAAAAATGGAAAATTTTCAATATATACAATATTTATCTTCTAAGTTCCACAAAATGATTTAATGATGACTTATGTTCAACTCATGAGACTTTTTGAGCTCAAACAAACTCATGATAATTAGAGCAAAGAAACTACTAAAATACAATGAGAATTTGGAAGGATAATTTTGATAGAGAGATTTGTGTGTGGTCAAATATAATCAAAAATTCTAAAATAGATAATACATGTTCAATGGATAGTTTCAATTGAAACTCTAACCCTGATCACATCTACCAAAATTAGTGAAAGATGCAAAATTTCAAAGTCCTCCTCTAAAAAAAGTAAATTTTCAACTCCATTTATCATTATGTAGTGTTACAAAATTTTCATAATATCAAATATACAAAATTGATATTAATTTTTTTATTAAAATAATGTTAAATTTTTTAAAAATAATATTAAATTATATACTAAATAACTAATTTTGAACATTACATTAAATTTTAAATTTAATTACTAAATATTATGTTATAAAAATATGGCTCCTCACTTTTAATATAAATTTACTTTCTAAATATATATTATAAAACTATTATATTATTTAAAACCCTGAGTTCAAACAAACTTTAAAAGATTATTAATAAATACCCCTCAACTTTATGATATAAATTTAATTTTTAATTATTATATTATAAAACTATTTAAGCGGAAGTAAATCCAAATAGACCTACAAAACCATTATTAAAAATGACTCAACTTTATAATATAAATTTATTTTTTAAATACTATATTATATTACTATTTAAAGCCCAAATAGACTTAAAAAAAATGGGTAATGTAGTTTAAAATCAAATACATTTATATTTCATAAAATTGAATGCTCTTATACTAGAATAACTAGTATTTTACGAGAACCGTATTCTTGTAATTTCAGGTTAGTTTGAGAATTAACAGAATCTAACTTCGGACTCTCTTGCCACAACTATCGAAGTCTAAAGGTGTGAAATTTGAATATTCAATGTTTAAAAACCAAAGCTTCATTTAGATTATTGGTAATAAACAATGAAATACAAGATAAAATGAAATAAATTACCTTTATTAACACTCAATCCAAGGAACATGACCTCCCATGCTTTCTCCAAGTTAAATCAGATTAAATGAATGTTGGAAGCTTCTGAATCTCCCATCACCGCGTGTGGCTAGAAAAACCACATGTTTTCCAAAATCTAATAATCTCACTAAAGATTCATGCTGCAAATTACCTATCGTAACTACACAAAAACCTCGCTTTACTGCTGTTGTTACCTCTTCATTCCTGAATAACAACAGGGAGCAAACCTTGACATACTAAACATTACTACTTTCATGTCTTCATTTTATTCTCCGGTTTGGCTAGCTTCGTTGGTTGGTTGATGAATATCACTTGGTTGGTAGTCGGTTGTTTTCGCCTACATACTAAGAAGAGAGAAGGAAGGCTAATGAGTGAAGCAATCATTCACTTTGTTTCCTGGAACAATGGAAGAAGCTGCTCAGTTCTCACAGGTGACTTTGACAGGCGTCCAGTTTGGCTTTGCAATATCGTCTAAAGAAATTGTAAGTGGAATAAAAGAAATGGAGAAGGATAATGGGCAATTAGGTCCTCGTTTAAATAATGGTTAAAACTCATTTTCATACTAATTCAGTTAAAAATATGATCGAATAGATGCAAGAGCTACAACTATCTCTTTAAATTAAATTAAGGAATTCACATAACCTCTATTACATAGGTGGTATTTATTGTCCACATTACTGTCTACCAAATGAAAGAATCTAAATTCACATTTCCATCTGCAAGATTCTAGGGCTCCCATAATATGACTATTTTGTCATTTTACTATTAACATTGTTTACAATGATTTCAAATTGAGTGGATACCACATTAACTTGTAGTCGAAAGTACAGGATCGAAGTCTTTGCATTCGAGGATATGCTTGGAAAAAATTATGTTTCCTCGGTTGGTCCACTGAACTCCATCCGAATTGACATAAGTTTCTAGATTGGAGCAGGAGACCTCCTTGACAAAATTCCTAGCTATAGTCCTCGAGCTTCCGCACTGCACAACGTAGTATGATTATGCTTTCCTCCACTTTCTGGTAAGCTCTTGTGGTTTGCTTGAACCCCACATTAATGTTTGAATTATGAAATCGGTTGAGTCGTCTCCAGGATTACTCATTGACATATTCCCTAAATTCTATACATTAGATATTTGAATTTAGTCTAGTTCCTCAATATTATTCACCCTCCATATTTTCAAAAAGATATAACTAGCCATCAAGAATTTCAAAAAAATATAACTCACCATCAAGATTTTTCCAAAAAAATGTTACTAAACTAGCATATTTTAGGTGCTCACCATAACAAGTGTTCAATTGTGAAGTCGTACATAATGTAATATAGTGATGACGTTGGCAGCCTTGAGCTGGCCACACAGGGATGCCAACTCACAACTAATACTTTTGTTTTTTATGTTAATACAATTAAAATAAAAAAAACAAGTGTACTAGTCTCCGAAAATCAACTGACAAACTCTAACTCGACGTTAAGCTACATGATCACATTCATGGAAACAAATGTAATACATATAGTGTGAGCTACTCTGAGTGAGTGACATGTAAGTTTTTTACTAAGACTACAAATGGATTTCGTAACCCATGCGTAGGGACACGTATCGATGTCTCTGCTTATAATGGGAGAGGCCCAACGAGTTTATGTATCAATGTCGATTAACCTTGAACCTGGAGGTGCCTCCTGCCAACATGCATGTTACTGCCACTCGTCGAGCTTACTGCCACTTGCAAATTGCAAATGCTTATCAGCATTAATCCCCGTCGTTATATTACAATAATAATAGTACAACCCACAATTTAGAAAAGAAACTGGCAATTTAGAAACCTGTCCAATGTTGTAGCCACAAAGACCACGCATTAAACTTACAGGTGTATGCCTCAACATCCATTGCCAAGACATTACGGAAAACATGATGAGGTTTCCATTGCCAAGACATTACGGAAAACACGATGAGGTTGCCATTGCCATTGCCGGAGGAGTTTTAAATACCCTATAAGATTTTATTGTAGATATTGACAACCATGAGGCGTAGCTTCACTTCAAATTCACAGTAATAAGCACAATTGAAATAGAGTGCTAGCGGTCTTGAGATGTAAAGTGATAAATAAAAGCTGTGAATTTGAAGGCGCCTTCAGCCCCAGTCCTTCCTCTGCACTAAAAGAATACACACGCACGACCAAAGCAGGGTGTGAAGGAATTGAACCATTGATGCATGGTCTTCTTGACAATGGAGAACATTGAATCTAGCAGAATTGATACCAGAGTTCTGCATTTGAAGGTGAAGAGGAGCGCAGGAATGCTTAGAATATATCAGCTCTCTACAAGTGTGTAAATTTTCAATTCTCTTTCTCTGCTTTATATTATTGCCGGTTACAACAAAATACACCAAGAAATGCATGCTGCAATTTATACTAGGTTCTTGCTTCTTGCACGTCCTTCAATGGGCTCCAGGGAATTTAACTTTCTCATGTAAGTGTAGGAATACAAGGGATTTCAAGGGTTTATATTTGTATGGATTAGATAATAATAATAAAGATATATCAATGGATTGTAGCCTCTCCCACTCCTTCCTCATTTCGATATTTCTCATCCTCCCCGTGGTGGTGACGCGTCTATGGATCTGTTTTCCTTATCGAATAACTCAGTTGTTTAACCACGCGTGCTGCTGCATTATCTTCTTGGATTACATCTATTTGCAGCGGCTTCTGAAAAGGTGTGTAGGCTCAACTAGGGTTTATGAACTTTTTTTACTCTGTTTCTTTATATTTTTGAATGATAGGGCAGACAAGTTCACTGGACTCCAAAACTAGGGTTTATCAACTCTAGAAGAGCATAATTTCTCATTTATAATTCGAAATAATTTTTTGTATCATGTTATTAAACATTTTCCTACAAATTTTATTCAATTGTTGGGCATGCTGACGGGAAATTTATCGCAAATTTTTCTTAGAGCTCATTTTAAGTCTTAGCTTAAGGAAAATAACCAATGGTGCTCCGTCCAAAGATTGCTACCGAATCACTGGGCTTCACCTCTGCAACATTCCAGGGGGTTTCATCTTTTTAGTACATTGTTCAACCACTTCATTAATTTGAGTGGTATGGTATTGGATGACCCCTTGCTAAAAGTATGGTGTGCATGCTCATTGACCTACACCTAGACATGTACATACATTCCATTTAATGAACTGTACTCACCTCAAATTGGTACGAAGGGTTGTTTCGAGAGTATTCTAACTCATTTGCGCGTTTTAACCTTGAGAGTGAAGCTATGTTTCTCCTTGAGAAGGTATGGAGCTCAGATTTATCTCCATGAGAAATTTAAAGTGTGCTTCTACACTCGGCTTGAGTTCATTAGTTTTTTATGAAGTGTTAATAACTCTGTGTGAATAAGAGATCAAGAGTAGCTTGAGTTTGCTATTGAAACTCCCCTATGTTGCTCATAATCAACCTTTATACTTTGTGTATTTTAACAATCAACAATATCATTGGTAGAGATTTAAGAAAATTGTATAACTATATTACATGAACAGATCTTGTTCAAATATTTTTCCTTGATTTAAGAAGATTGTAAACTCTGCAACAAAGCAAACAAATATTGTTCAAAGATTTTTCCATGTACATAAACTATCACTATTTATTCATATGATCTTTAATAGTTGGTTTCAAATTGCAGAAAAAAATCCCAAGAAAATATGGAAACAACCATATTGCTTACCGTATTTTGAAGAACAATGGCTCTGGAAGAAACACATGCAAAATGGAGGATAGGTTGCGGATAGATTACAAAGTGTGAATGTTAAGTTCTCTATTGGAAATCGATGCTCTAAAAGCAGGAAAGGAAGATATTCTTTCACACCAATCCAGAAGCATCTAAGAAGATATACACATATTCTTTCACACCAATCCAGAAGCGTCTAGAATTCTAGAGCTGCTTCTCCACACTGCTCAGAATTGTCTTCAAAATTGTGGGCTACATATATGAGAGATGAATTTATTGCATTAATTAGTTCTCATCGAAAATGGGGACAACATCAACGAAAATGAATTAATTTCCCTCCATCCGATGGAATGGGTTAGTCATATCAATGTGAACAGTTTTCAAAAATGAATTAATTGTATTACAGGCGGCATGCTTTTGAATTAATTGCCCTCCATCTGATGAAATGGGTTAGTCATATCAATGTGAACCGTAATTAATTGTATTACATGTGGCATGCTTTTGTTTTTCTTTAAGAAAATTAATTTTTATTATTTTTGTAATTCAATATATATTTTGGGAGGAAAGATTGTTGCCCTCCCCACCCAGGTTCAATTCTTCTAAGTGACATGATGCTCTTGTTGAGCCCTATTGTAATGATTGTATTTCAAGCTTTCCTTGATTCTTCGGAATAGCAGGAAGGTGATTTTTCCGCGGGAAAAAAAACTATTTTGCACAGCAGAGGAAATTAGTCACATTGTAATATTGGACCAATCACATAAAAGAATAATCTAATTTACAAAATTTACAAAATATTGTTAATTTTAAGAATAATCATTATAATACCAAAAAATTCTAAAACTTTAGATTAACATTAAGGTAAAAAATAAAATCAAAAGATGTCAAAGGAACATGGCGACCACTCAATCGCTATATTCCCTGCGGAGCAAGGACTAATAAATGAATTATTTGATTTGCTTTAAAATTGTATTTTTATGCTTAAAAAGTTTAGAAAGTTTTTATCTTAATTTATTTGTTAGAAAGTCAAGGAGGTATGTATTGTAGGTAGACACACTGTACACTCTAATAGAAATCTGCAACACTCTAATAGAAATCTGCATATAGATGGCAAATCATTTCCACCAATGATGTTCTAGGAATTGTTCACCATGGTGTTTCACTATCACTATGAAGCCCATGGGAATTTTTTCTTAGCTTAGATATTAATTTTAAATTATTTGATCTGGTTATTAGAGACATAGTTTGTTTGATCTTCAAGATTAGGGATAATGACCTCCTTATAGTACCCTAATTTTCCTTTAACCTCTAATTATTTCTACTCTCGCAATTTCTCTTTAAACTTAGATGTTATATACTTCTAACCTTATTAATATTTTGCAAAGTGACATTTTTGTCAATCCCCCAATGGTTTAACTAAGCCATGGTATACTTATGTGAGGCTCTCTTGAGGTGCGGGTGGTCATGACCTGATTTTGAAGCTACCGCAAACCTAAAAATAATAATTTATACCCATATTCTGTATAACTTTCCTAATCTACATTAGTTATCAAATTTAAAAGGTCTTAATTTTTCAATTTCATGTTGTTTTTAATTGTAAGAAATGCTATCCAAGGTATAGTAAGTGCATGATCTACCATATCCTAGCAGAAAAGGAATCTTTATACAGGCTTTTTCACCATATTGCCATTTATAGCTAACTATAGTTCATGCACATAGTTACTAATATGCACATAGATATTAATGGACTTCCACATAATATATTAATAACAAGAGAGACTATTGGGTTACCATAGGTAAGTAAGATATATCTCAATTTATTTTTTCTTTAATAATACAATCCTATAAGACCGCTCATTTTAAATCACACACACACACACACACACACACACACACATATATATATATATATATATATATATATATACACCAAGCATAATCTTTAATTTCCTCATATAATATTATAACCACAATTCAATCATCTTTCTTTTATACCATTTATCCATGGAACATCTAATTAAAAAAGAATTGCATAGAAGTTAAAGGACAATCCTTCACATATATGTACGTTAACAACAACGAAATATTAAAAAGATCATTAACTATAAAGAGCACGTCTTTGTAACCACTACCCACTCCTCCGCAAGGAATTACAATCCTAGGCTACTCATTCCACATGTCAACAAGAATTATCCAGAAAACATAACTAGTTACGTAACAAAAACTTAATTAATGAAATGAATAAAAGTAGGGGTCGTAGGACCCAAGTCATACATTTATTCCAGTAGTCACAACCTGATTTTATTACTCACTATTTATTTCAGTACTAAGTATTTATTTCAGTGCTCACAACCTGAGATAAGAACTTCGCTAGCCATAAGAGATCGTTGGACTGTGCCGGAAGAACTAAACTACCACCGAGCCAGGAAAACTAAAAGGGGGAAGTGTGTGAATCAACTTAAATCTAAGGTTTGACTCCATGTGGAACATCCCAATGTAATGGAATAGAGCGTTTACAACAACGAGCAAGCTTAGGGGTACTACGAAAGAGCTGTCAGGTAGAAAACACTGCAGAAGGGATAGCATCGACACACCCTGAGATTTCATTGACTACGGGTTTATCCAAGGATTCTGGGGGTAGGTTTCAGCACTCATCAAAACCTACAGTCACACTAACCGAAAAGACGAGATGGAGGTGTCCAACAACGGTTAAGAATCCAAACAGAATCAGAGATTAATACACAAACTTTTAAAGAGTCACTAGGAATTTAATCCGGCATCTAAATAACTGACTGCAGATACCATACAGTATTTTTATGAGGGTCGTATCCTTGTACGCAGATAAAGACTCCAAGGTTAATGCGACCAATCCTATTGAAACCAGACTCAATCATTCTGTCAACCAATACCTAGATAGAGGCCAATGAAGTTTTAAAGACATGAACAGTACATGAAACAAAAACTTGAAGGCAATACTTCACCGGTTGTTACTGAATTAATGTGAATGAAATCAATTTCATAAGGGAAGGTTTCATTTCCTTTTCCGATATAGGATTTCTTCGCTAAGGTTATATATATACACACTATATCGGATCTGAACCATAAAAAATGTGTACTAAATGCAGTCACATCTAAATGCATGAACAATGCATGACATTAGGTAGAAGAATTATGTAGACTTTCAGATCCGAGCATAGATCCAATTCATGCATAGTATAAATATATAGATGGGTGTATTCAAATCGCAACATGTAAATAGAGATCACAGTTCATAAACTCAGAGTTGGGCGTTTGCACAGATATCTTCGAGATCGGGTGCATGAATAAACATATAGAGGTTCCACATTGCTGGAAAATTCCCAGAGCTTGGAAATGAACCAGTTACAAAAACAAATTCACAATGAAACAGATCGCCGAGATCGAGTGCATGAATAAAAATACAGAGGTTCCACATTGGAAAGATCTTGGAGTTTGGCGTTGAACAGAGATCGCAGTTCATAAAATCAGAGTTGGGCGTTTGCACAGAGATCGTGGTTCATAAACTCATAGTTGGGTGTTTGCATAGAGATCGCCGAGATCAAGATTTGAGGTTTTCGAAAGAACCCATTTATACGAAACTTAGAATGAAAACGATCGCTGAGTTCCAAAGCATGGACAAAATGTAGAGATTGCAGAGCTTTGGAACGATGTACATACCAACCTAAAACAAAATTTTAGTATCATTTCTTTTTCTCTAAAAATTCATTGATTCCAATATTATTATTCATTATTTTGTTTAGAAAACTTACTCTACATCATAAAATGTATACAAACTATGATCCTAATGAGTGATATACATTCAACCATTTTTAAGAAAATCATCACCATATTTATAAACGCGAATCAACAAAACATTCATCATATACATACCTAGAAAAGGATGAGCGATATACCGAAATTGGAAAAAAAACACTTGGAGAATTCAACTCCTCCCAACCATAGAAGAGACTGATTTGATGTGTACTCCGTTCCACCCCTTAGTTGGATCAACACCATGCACTAGAACACAAGCAAATTCTTCCTCGCGGCACTCTCTTCTAGAGTCCGTAACAAGCAGATGGCATCCCATGCTATCCCAGTGCATCTTATTTATAGTTTTTTCCCAGGTCTTATGCCATCCCAATCAAATCTCCAATCTATCCTTAACTCCCTATGATTTATGATCTTGTTTGGTTGTTGAGTTTCAGGTTGAGTTTGATTGGTTCAACCATCTCTAGCTTGCTTTCACTTGTTCTTTTGTGCCATGCTCGTGTCCCCTCATTTAGATGAACCTTCCAAGTACCCTTTATTTTAGTAAAAATAAAAAGAATATTGTTTGTTGTGCAAAGTGGCACTTTGTGTTTTTTTGAGTTTTAATAACTCTTACATAAAAATATTTATCAAAAATATTAAATCAAAATAATAATGTTTTTGGGGTATCACAAAATAAATTTTAGGTAGTCTTTGGTATCCCATGTTATTTATCATACACTTGTATATGAGGTACCTAGTCATAGAGATGCACTTGATTGAGAGAAGTCTCAGTTCTATTAGGAGAATATGATAGAGCATATTTCTTTTAATTTTGAGGTTGTACGTTATAGAATGCTTTTGGATTTGTTCAATCTTTCTCCAAAATTCACAATAGTACAAGATAAGGAGGGTGACAAGAGTTTAAAAAAGGAACTTATTTTTATCCCACATCAAAAGATTTGTTCAATCTTTCTCCAAAATTCACAATAGTACAAGATAAGGAGGGTGACAAGAGTTTAAAAAAGGAACTTATTTTTATCCCACATCACAAGGTTTGTTGTTTTACAATTGTTTTTATGTCCAAAATATTTTTTCTAAGAAGCCGCTTCCTTAAGTTGTTATTATCATATACACAATTTTCATAAGTGATCTTTTAAGACTTGATAATCATAACTATCCACATAAATAAGAAAGATGACGACTATTTCAACTAAGATTGGGACAACTCAATCTTCGTATATATAACTATATATCATTTTTATTAAATTAATTATTAGAAAATAGTATTATTAAAATAATTATTCCTTTATATATTCTTCCTTCCATAATAGGTATGGTATTCTTGCTTGATGTATGGATGCATGTTAAGAATCTATATGCTGTTGAAACCACGGGAATGACTTTATGAGTTTTTTACTAAAAATTAAATGTAAATATGATAAGTAAGTTATAATGTAAATATGTAATTAAAGAGGTATATTGATTTAAAATATTCATGTAACTAATTTGTATTTTAACATAAAAAAATCATATACACAATCAATTAGTTTTCATCCTATAATTTTTTTTATTAATAGGTGTCTTTATCAATGTGAAAGTGAAGTTTTTATAAGAGTGACATCTTACCTTTTATACAAAATACAATACATATGTTTGTGGTTAGGATTAGCCATGAAGGTTAAATTAAGTGATATTTAATTGTTTCTCATAAGATTTTTTCTATCGAAAAAATAAATTCCTCGATGATGTCATGGTTTATGACATTATGTCATGGCATAGTACTTAAATAATCATATTCTTGAAATAATTTTTTTATAATTGTGAATACAATTTTTAATTTTGAGTAAATATTTTTTGCATTTTTTAAATATTAAGCTTATGGATTTTATTAAAAAATCATTCTCTGATGTATTTTATATTTTTCTCGAATGGATTTAAGAAAATACAGTGTTATAAAAAAAATACGTATTATAATAAATATATATATCTACTTAATCTCATAAACCACAAATTTGTGTATCTCAATTACAAATAATGTCACCAACAAATATTTTTACAAAGATTAGAAAAATTGAAAGTTTGTTTCTTTTAGATCCTAATAGGTTGCCATGTAAAAGGTAAAACCAAAGTAACCAAGTTAGCTAACATGTATGTGAAAAATGAGGTTAGCTAACATGTATGTGAAAAATGACAAACTCATGAAAATTTGAATTTATAGAAATGTGTGCATGTTCTTTTAGAACTAAAAAAGACTTTTTGAATCATTTTAAAAGAAAAAATGCATTCCTTCTCATCACTTTGTAAAATATAACATTCAACACTACAAACTCCATTATGGGATAAGTGCCTAGATTCCTCTCTTAGCCATGGGGAACTTCGCCAAATTCATTCCTCTTGAGAAAACCCTATTGGTAGTACGTCTCATCTACTTAAAGGCCAAATACGACCTTTGTGTTTGAATGGCTATTGTTTGAAGCCTTTTAATGTCCCTTAACCCATATAGGCTTAATTGAGGGTCGAACATGTCCTTGTTTTCCTTCTCCAATTACAGTCAAAACCTTGAGACCTATATGTGATGTCAAAAATATCTTAATGGAATTTATATCCAATTCATAGACCAATTATCTCCTTGATATATGACTTCTACGATGGTTTCAGGCCTTATTCATAATGCATAAATTTGATAATCTATGTTTTAAGAGTAAGCCCATTATTTTCCTCCCTCAATCAAGAAAGCAATTTATGATATGCAAAACCTAACAGTTCCACTCATGCCCCTAATAAAAATACAAAGATCTGCAATGGGCTTTCATAATATAGGGGTTGGTGAATGAAGTAACTTCTTAAAATTGTTGCTATAAAAACACATGCTCATTGCAAATTTTCTAAACATAAATGAAATCTTGGAATTTTCATATGTGTTTTTATTTGAGAATATTTGAACCCATCCAAACCTCCATACATAAATCATACACAACTCCACATTTCCCTTCACATCAAACCTCCATACATAAATCATACACAACTCCAGATTTCCCTTTACATGGGATTCGGATTGACGTTAAAGCAGCCTATGCAAGTTATAATGCACGTATGTTTCTATGTGTAAAATGCAAGTTATAATGCACGTATGTTTCTATGTGTAAAATAATATTGACTAATGCACGTATGTTTCTATGTGTAAAATAATATTGACTAGGAACCTCTTCGCTCCATGAAATTTGAAAAACATGAGTATACTTATAACATAGCATAATGGCATATTTTATGATTTTTATCTAGAATATTGTTCATAATAACAATGACCACCCACTACTATCAAAATAAATATTACGGGCATCTATAACTGTCCAAAGAATTTGTATGTTAAAGTAAAATGGTTAGAATCACATTTTTAGATAGAAAAATGACATAGGATATTTTAGATACAAAATTATAAAATATATACCTGAGATATCTAAAAATTGTTTAGATATGATATTAACATTCGTAGTTTTCTTCGTCTCGACTCGTCTTCTATCATCGAACATCATAACAACAAAAAAGAACACCATGCACAATCGCGAGTACTATGAATTTCAAAGAATTAAATTATTTATCAATCCATAAAATTGGATAATGGAACTTAGTGATGGAAAACATTTCACATTAAAAAACAATTAAGAAAGAAAATTTTAGCTTAAATGAGAATCACAGTACACATGAAACTCGATCGTGGAAAACATTTGACATTAAAAACAATTAAGAAAAGTTTATCTTAAATGAGGGTCACAATACAGATGATGAATTTTATCCATGACATTTACACATGAGTGATTAAATAGAGTATATTCTTATTTGTTTCAGACATTTTATAATCATAAGAATAATATGACATTACTATCGAAATAATAGTTATCGAAGAGTGTAAAGGAATGTGGGAAGATTTAGAGGAAAACGATTGGAAGATATTTAGTTTACAAGGTAGTCCAAAACCATAGTAAAAACACAATTTTCTTTCTTTGAGAACAATTAATAATCTCATTATTATGATATTTATCTAATAATAGAATGTATACATTGCAATGCATATTTAAGTACACAAATAAATAAACAATCCAATCAACCCATAATCGTAATTTTTTATAATACACGTATCATAACTAGAAAAAAATAGAACATAATTAAACTCATAATATGAACAACAATAACTCTAAATATTTATAAACAAGTCAAGAACAATTATATTCTATCGATAGACGAAGCAAAATCCACCAAATTATATGATCTTTTCACTTTTAATCTCTTTATAATAGAGGCCACCATCAACTTGAGTCTATCAATCCACTAGGTATAATTCCTATGGGTTGGTTCAAGAACAATTATATTCTATCGATAGACGAAGCAAAATCCACCAAATTATATGATCTTTTCACTTTTAATCTCTTTATAATAGAGGCCACCATCAACTTGAGTCTATCAATCCACTAGATATGGGTTGGTTCTAAATTTTCACACAACCCCATTCTCAAAATTGCCAAGAAAATTTAGCCTTGCAAAATTCCCAATCAACTGACACCTCTTCTCTTATCAAACTACAATACACAAGGAATTAGGATCTCATTCCTCGCTAAATAGTCCCTTAGAATACACCACTTCCTTATAATGCTTCAACATAAGTTGGCTAAAGAATATCCACTGTTTTGATTTTATGGATTTCTAGTTATAAATTAAGCATATTTTCATCTTAGGAAACATCCATAAATTAAATGATATCTTTTTCTTAATATCCATTCTATAAAATTTCTTCTTCCTTATTTTATGGCTATGCAATTATGGAAAAATTTAGATAAGGAAGAATCCATCAAGAAGAACAACAATGAATAAGAGAACCCTTTGCATGCCTAAAACCATACAATATATTTACATGCTAAAAGGATACAATGTTTTTTTATACGAAATACTGACATATCTCACTTTAGTATCTAATGTCATGGTTTAATCATAAGTAAGAGGTTAAGGGCCTTTAGGATAGCAATAAAATAAGGTTATCTCATATTTCTTCCCCTAATAACATAATGTGCTTAAGGAATTAAGCATAGGTTAAGGAAACCCCTTTTCCCCTCTCATCAACTCATATGCCCCATTTGTTGTTGTTCTTTTCTAGTCATTTTATTTTATACATACATGTTAATGATACGAGGAACAAAGCTAAGGTATTACATCCCCCTCTTATATTTGCACCATCCTCAATTCAACATCAGAATTCCAAAACAAATGCAAGCACATTTTTCTGATTGATGCTTCTAGATCCCATGTTTCTTCTTCAAGGCTATAATGGATACGTTGGATCTTCACCTTCCATATACTATGTTCTTGAGTATAGTGACCTTCCTATCTAGGATGCACAATTGTTTTACATGGAACTCTCTTTCATGTTCCACATATATCAAATCCAAGACGATTGCATGGTTACGATCATGTATATATTTTTTTAATAAAGAAACATGAAATGGATTATGTGTTTTTATACTAGCAGGAAATGCAAGTTATTATGTAATAGAACTTTTCTATCCAAGATATCAAAGGGTCCACAGTATCTAGATTCCAACTTAGTGCAACTCCCCAACATCAATGAACTTTCATTGGTTTCACTTTAAGAAATGCATGCTCCCCAACTTTGAATTCCCTTTGTATTCTACCTTTATGTGGATACTCTTTTTCCTATCTAGTGTTTCCATTAAATTATGGTTTCTCTTAACCATGTTCTCTTCCATATAATTAATAAACTTTGGTCTAAGTGTCTCTCTATTAGTTGTATTATCTAGACTTGCTAGTGTATTGTAATGTCTACCATACAAATTTTTAAATTGAGTATTATGAATGTTTCAAGAAGCATGATATCCATTATTGTACGAAAATCTATTAAGTATAAATATTCCTCCAATTAGATGGCTTACCAATTACATACACTCTTAACATATGTTTAATCACTTGATTATATCTCTCTATTTTCCTATCTATCTTTAGATGATATGTTGTATTGAAATTTAAATTTGTGCCAAAGCCTTTGAATAACCCCTTTCAATAGTTTGAATTAAACATCAGATCTTTCATTTAAATTTGTTGCATATTTCTTACCTTATGAGTTAACTTAATTGAAATAAAGTGAACATATTTTGTTAATTCGTATCCCACTACCATTATGGAGTCAAGTTTCATCATTGGCTTAGGCATGTTAGTGATAAAAGCAATGGTCACCACTTCCCATTGACAATGGTTTTAGTAATCATGATGGATGTTCTCTCAACTTTTACTCTCTAACATTCCATACATCTCTATATATACTCAACAATTAGTTCTTCAATCCTTGCCAAAATATCAATTCCTTATTGTGACAATTATCTTTCATTAACTAAGATTTCTAGCATATGGAATGTTATTCATTTCATCTAATACAAATGTCCTTAATTCACAAGAATTAGGGGCATTCACTCTATTTCTATGCTTAAGGAGTAATCATCTTAGTCCAACTTATAATATTTAAATTCTTGTTGTACATTTTATGTTGTAATCCATCATTTACTTCTAGTTAATGCCCATCTAAAATAAGAGCTTCGAAAATTGTGTTATTCAAATCTATTTTACATATTATCATAATTCTAGCATTGATTGCATGTATTCTTCTATTGAGTGCATTATCAACATTGTTCTCGTTTTATCAACATTGTTCTCGTTGCCTCCAATATGTTTAATATCAAGATAATGTTTACAAAGAGATTCCATTTGTATATTTTTCTTGGCATTCAAGGTTTGTTGTTCAATTAAATATTTTGGGCCATTATGATATGGTCTTCATTGATTTTTTTGTCATAGAGAAATAGTATATTCCGCGAGAGGAAATCATAAAGGAAATTGGATTGTGGATGCAATATGTTGGTTCTTCCCAATCTCGAAAAAAAATACTACATGAACTTGGCCCTCTTCTAGTAGATGAAGGTGATATTGGGACAAGCATTCAATACTACACACGAGGAACAAAACAAAGTTTTTCTACATTTAAATGAGTTTTAATAATAAGCCAGGAAATTGGAGATGAATATAATCTAACGTTTTCACTAGTACAAAATGGGTGATAAGTGAGTGACTAGAAATGACTAAAAATGACTAAAAATGGGTGATAAATGACTAAATTTGGTCATGTGACCGCTGGTCATAAATTAGCAGCCACTTATTACCCAACCAAATTGATCATTTATCACTTGGTCAGAAATTGCTTGAATTGTTTCATGCATTGGTCATATCTTTACTCATTTATTTGGTCATTAATTGTCACTATTTGGTCATTAATTGTTGCTATTTGGTCATTAATTGACGCTATTTGGTCATTAGTTATCATTATTTGGTAGTACATTTAGTCGTTTATTTAGTTATTGATTGTTGTAACTGGTCATTTATTTAGTCAATGATTATTGTTAAGTGGTCATTTATTTAGTCATTGATGGTTGTTAACTAGTCATTTATTTAGTTTAATGTCCCCAAATTTTTACTATGGACCACTCCATTAATAGAGAATTCAATGTTCTAAAGTTACTTCAAAAAATTTAAAGAAGAATAGTAAAGTGGTGAATTGGGGTCATGAGGCACTATGGCAAACCAAGGTCCAAGGGAAAAAATTATGGAGCAAGGAATCATTTTCTCCTAAAAATCAATTTTATTAATATTTTGAGATAATTGGGACAATGAGGATGCATTAGTGCTGGAATGAGCCCAAATGTGTGGTGTAACTCCCATCCAAGGTGGAAGGAATCCTATCATGGAGGTATCTCATGGGTTGTAACTCCCCGGGCTAAAAATAATGAATCTATGAAAACCTATGACATCTATGACAATTTATGACAAGAATAAGGTTCTATGACATATTATGACAACCTATGACATGTTGCAAGTCTTAAATTTAGCCAAGGAGGGTGCTAGAGGAGAGGGATGGGCCCACATGTTAGTGTAACTTCCCCAAATTCAAGCTAAGCCTCTCTAATTCGAATTTCCAAGGTAGATGAAGTTATTATTTGGAAAAATAACATTAGAGAGGAAGTGAATGTGTCCCAATGTGCCATTCGATCTTGAAAATAACATTTATTAAAATTTTATTGAATATTTGTAAGAAAATTCTAAAATGAGGGGGAAATGCTCCATGAAGATTTATAAAAAGGGTGAAGACACAAGTGAAGGGGATTTTGGTCATTGTTGATTTTTGATATTGGAGAGGTCTTGTGGATTTTCATATCTTGGGATATGTTCCCTTGCATTGTGAACTAGTTTCGATGATAAAAGATTTCACCCTAGCTAGTAAAGAGGAGGAGATCACCCTAAGCTCTTCATTGTGCTTCATAGTTGATTATTGAGAGGAGAAATCAGCTTCAAATTTGTTCGCAGAGCTTTAATTCATACGTTTATTTCCATTTTCAGTAGTGGGGTCAAGTTCATGTAGGTGTGTTGGATATTTAGTTGTAGCAGTGAAATATTGTTAATATTTTTCGGGCCTTTTGGTGTTGGTGTTGTGGGTTATTGCTTGAGGAGGGCCTACCATTGGATCCATTTTCACTTGTAGAGATCATTATTGGGATGTATATAACTGATATGTGATAAAGGGTACAATTTAAGAGGATTATATGTCATTTGGGGGTGTTTTTTTGTTTATTTAGAGCTTGGATTGGTGAAGGAGGGTCAGAATGGTTGTTCTAGTTTTGTAGCTGATGAGAATTTATGGGATGTGATACCTGTTCCATTTTGTTCATCGCATTTTTTCTAGTGTGAAAAAAAAATTCATCAAAAAAGGTGTCTGGATGACCGATATGTGCCCATTTGATCATATCTAGTCCATTTTGTGTCTCTTTTGGTAGAGGTTCAAATTTGTACAATTATAACTAATTATTTAAAGGCTTTCGAGTTTTCTAAGAGCCATGTAATGCTGTAATCAGTGTCACTAATGTTCCCATACAATAAATAACAAAGATCCAATTGTTTTCTTCATATGGTGTTCATATTTGAGCAACCAATGATTCCATGTATAAATCTTTCTCATATGGCTATGCAATTTACAATATTGATTGTAAAAATTTGATAGAAGTCCCCTGAGGTATATTACTAATTCATTTATCTTCGTTTGGATGTATATGTGTCTTATTGAATATTTTTGGAAGTATTATAGTCGATTAGGCGGTGTCTGGGTCAAGTTGAAAAACTAGTATTTCAATGTGGGGGAAATCGAGCTAGTTTCTCACTAGTCTTGAGAGGGTGTCTTTCATACTTCTTTGGAAGTTCTATGGAGTCTATCAGTGAGTTATACAGTTTTGTTTGAGATTATTTTATTCCATAAAATTTATATTTGGAGAATTCGATTCACTCTGGTAGTGTTTGGGAATATTTAGAAACTCCATCTTCGGTGTGGCAAAAATTGAACTAGTGTTCCTAGTTTCTTTACCGGATTCCAATTTTATATCAGATCTAATTTCTAACACATAAAAGTGGAATATAAACAGATTAATGATATTCACACCTTTATTAGACATCATAAATACACATGCACTCCACCTTTTTTGAATGAGAGCATCTCATAAGCCTTCATAAGCAACTGTTTGGGAAAAAGTTGAAAATCAACATAATTAAATTTGGAACCTTGGAGATAATATTCCTAATTTTTAATTGAGAATATGATAGTGGTATTAGATCATGGTATTGGAAAACTGTGGGAACTAAAGGATAACTTTGAATAAAACTGCAGAACATAACCCTCACTTGAATAATGGTTGTAGACATGAGGTTTGAACTGGATGCTTGGGAGCTTGAGGAGAGCTTAACATGGGAAGAACCATTCTATGAATATGGTTTCATTTGTTTAGAAGAAGACAATGAGAGATTTGTAAGGATATATGGAGGATTTTATGTTCAACATGAGTTGGAGGATCCCTTATGTGATATCATATACATTGTTGAAGGTGAAAATTATTCAATGGCTAGACTTGTAGATGGAAGATTGTTACCCACTTCCATTCATTACTCGACAATAGAGGAGAATAATTTTCAATTGGAGAAGATAAGGGAGTTCCATGAGAATCCAAACAAGACATATTGAGAGATAGAGTGTAAATTGAAGCAGTTTCAAGCCTTATTACAAGAATGTTCTGCATCAAGACTTATGAAGAAGATATTTGGCTTCTTCAGAAAAGGAGCATCCAAATGATCCTATGGTAAAATTGATTCAAAAGGAGGTGACTCCACTATCATTATCCAACCTTCAAATGTACGCGAGGATAGTAAAAATTAGCCATCATGTGGGAGTCCTAAAGAAAACGAATCCATGCTCAAAAAATATTTTCATCCATACAAAATTTGGATCAAAGGGAAACACATATTGCAGCCTTGACTCTTCCAGTTGAAAAAAACGTGGAGTAGCATGCCCGCACAGATCAATCACATGGGAATTATGATGATGTGAAACCAAGGTATGACAAAAATTCTAATTTTTCCAGCAGTCCTATTTCTTTGCATCATCAAGAGATAACATCCATTCCACATGAGGATAATTATATTTTAGAATATTCTAATGTTGATTTGGTTGTTAAAGATGCATTATGTGTTGTGGATTCATGCCACAAGCATTCTTATTTTTTATATGAGACATTAGAAAATGTAAAAAGTACTCAAGACTTGGGAAATAAGTGGTTAAAAAGAGTTATGGAAGCAATATTGTTGGCATCCCAAACAACGAAGCAAGAGGAAACCTATCTCCCACCATTATTTCTTCCAATTGAAGAATATGCAAAAGTAGAGCATGCAAAGGAAAATGATGATTTTGGGGAGGATGAAAATGGAAACAAATCCAAAAATTTAGTGGAGGAATGTTCCCATGAGTTGCAACTCTTAGTAGCAAAGTTAAAGGTAAGAAAATAAAAACTCAGGACATCCATGAAATTTTTTTATGAAACAAATTCCTTGGTGACAGATTATTGTTGGAGAGCTTCATGGACATCTGCTAGTTTGAAAATAAAGTCTTCCCTTGCATACTTTGAATCCATTCAAAAGTAATTAGCAGTCACAAAGAATAACTAATATAGCTTCTTTCCAATAGAGACCATATTCTTATGCATGTCAAGATGTACCATTGTGCATTACAAGAAGAAGAAGGCCAAGTTGACAAGCTCACCTATGACTCTTTGAAGAGCACACAAAAGGCACTTCAAGAATCAGATATGGAGGTTGAAAAACTTAGTAGGTAGTTGGAAATATCACACCTTTCCTCCTTCACTTCACACAACAAGTTTTATATGCCTTATTACATTCATGGTTCGATGGAGGAGCCTCATGTGGGGGTTAATCATGAGGAGATTTCATATTTGCAGGTACTTGATGAGAGATTTGACATGGAGAATGTTGACCAAATACTTGTTTTGCATAAGGAGGATTGAATGGGATGCTTCTATGGGAGAGAGATATAGTCTTAGAGGAGGAAGGTGCATACACATTATCTGGACCAACCAACAGAGGAGGTTGCACATCCATGGATTTGGTGGACAGATGTATGAAAGAGGTGGATACACATTGGGGTCAGAGCATACCAGTCATTGTTCATTCTTGTGAGCAATAACAAAGGAATCTATTATTGTTATCTAATTCCTTCACTGTACATGGTAGGACATGGGATTTTCATCTAATTCCGTTGGATGAGACTAGTGACATTAATTTGAGACATATGACCAGTGTGCATATTTCACAAGAGGAGCTTCATGTTATACTGGAGAGGCCCATAGAGGTTCATATGAGCATTGGGAATGATGAACTTCCAATTTGGTTGTGTGATCCTAGCATTCCTTGGAGTGATAGATCTCTACAGGAGACAATGATGATGTTTGGAGGAGTGCAACATAGATAGTGGGATCCCAATATTGTTGGGTTTAGGTGTCTTAGACACTCTACATTTCTCAAGTTCATTTGGAACCCTAGGATCATTTTGGGACTCAATTGTTTCAGCTAGGTTGTTAGCAAGACAATTGGGGATATGGAGATATCCCTAGAGCGGTTGATTATGATCAGAGTGGCATATTCGTAGAATGGTGGTTCCCTTTTGGATATTAGTTGGGGATCTTAGAGTTACAGTGCAGGGCATATTTTTAGAAGTAGACCTAGAGTTGAGAATTAGTTTTGGATTTCATATTATTGATGAGATTCTTAGCATACCAGTTGTTGGGGAGTTGATTGAGTGGTTGCAGTATAGAGTCACTCTTCTTATTGGCATTGGTAAGGTGTTTTCCTATGTCATTACCTTGTATCACCATACATTGAGAAGAGTGTACTTCACCTCCTTTCGATTGAAATGGAACCATGACATCATTTTCAACCATAGTGCAGTTCATATTGTGTGATGTATAGTTGATGAATTGTTCCACTTGAAATTACATCCCTATGAAAATTCATCACTAAGGAAGGAGGCAAAAAAGTCAATGAGCTTAAGTTGGGGAAGAATAAGAAGCATTACCACTCTTAGCTTTAAATTGATTGAGGGAAAGAAATATTGGTTGGGGAGGACTATAATGTCCCCAATTTTTACTATGGACCACTCCATTACTAGGGAATTCAATGGTCTAAATTCACTTGAAAAAAATTAAATAAGAAGAGTAAAGTGGTGAATTCAGGTCATGAGGAACTATGGCAAACCAAGGTCCAGGTGGAGAAATTTATGGAGCAAGGAATCATTTTCTCATAAAAATAAATTTTATTAATATTTTGAGATAATTGGGAAAATGAGGTTGCATTAGTGGTGGAATGATTCCAAATGTGTGGTGTAACTCCCATCCAAGGTGGAAGGAGTCCTATCATGGATGCATTTCATGGGTTGTAACTCTCCGGGATAAAAATAGAAAATCTATGACAAACTATGAAATATATGATAAATTATGAAAATAATAAGGTCCTATGAAATCTTATGGCAACTTATGACAACCTATGACATGTTGCAGGTCCTAAATTTAACCAAGGGGGGCACTAGAGGAGAGGGGTGGACCCACATGTTAGTCTAACTTCCCCAAATTTGAGATAAGCCTCTCTAATTCGAATTTCCAAGGTAGATGAAGCTATTTTTTGGAAAAATAAAATTATATAGGAATTAAAAATAAGTGCCAAGGTGTCATTATCTCATAAAAATAACATTTATTAATATTTTATTAAATATTTGTGAGAATTTTCTAGAATGAGGGGGAAATTCTCCATGAAAATTTATAAAAAGGGTGAAGACACAAGTGAAGGGGATTTTGTTCATTGTTTAATTTTGATATTAGAGAGATATTATGTATTTTCATAGCTTGGGATATGTTCTCCTTGCATTGTGAACTAGTTTCGGTGATGAAATATTTCATCCTAGCTAGTAGAGAGGAGGAGATCACCGTGATATATTCATTTTTCTTCATGGTTAATTATTGAGAGGATAAATCACCATCAGATTTATCTATAGATATTCAATTCATGTGTATATTTATTTTTTCATTAGTGGGGTCTAGTTCATGTAGGTGTGTTGGATATTTAGTTGTAGGAGTGAAAGATTGTTAGTGTTGTTCAGGCATTTTGGTGTTGGAGTTGTGGGTTCTTGCTTGAGGAGGGCATACCATTGGATCCATTTTCACTTGAAGAGATCATTAATGGAATGTATATGACTTATATGTGATAGAGGGTGCAAAATGGAAGGCATCTCTATCATTTGGGGGTGTTTCTTGTTGATTTATAGCTTGGATCGGTGAAGGAGGGTCGGAATGGTGGTTCTGGTTTGGAGACTTTTGAACATTTTTGTGATGTTAGACCTATTCAATTGTGTTCATAGCATTGTTTCCAATGGGAAACACATTTTTTTTTATCAAAACAGGTGTTCGGATGACCAATATGTGCCCATTTTATCAGATCTACACCATTTTGTGTCTCTTCTGGTAGAGGTTTGAATTTGTAGAATTGTCACTAAGTATTTCATTTGTTTCAAGATGTGTAAGAGTAATGTATTATTTTAATAAGTTTCATTAATTTTCACATACAAGGAATAATAAATACCCATTTTGTTTCTTCATACGGTGTTCATATTTGAGGAACCGGTGATTCCATGTATAAATCTTGCTCATATGGCTATGCAATTTATAGTATTGATTGTAAAAATTTGATAGAAGTCCCATGAGATATATTAGTGAGTCATTTATCTTTGTTTGGATGTATTTTAGTATTATTTAATCTTTTTAAAATTATTATATTCGATTAAATTTTTTTTGGCTCAAGTTGAAAAACTAGTATTCCAATGTGGGGGAAATTGAGCTAGTTTCTCACTAGTCTTGAAAGGGTGCCTTTCATACTTATTTGAAAGTTATATGGAGTCTATCAGTGGGTCATATAGTTTTAATTGAGGCTATTTGACTCCATTAAATTTATATTTGGAGAATTCAAGTCACTCTGGTAGTGTTTCAGAAGAGTTGGAAACCCCGTGTTCGGTGTGGCCAAAATTGAATAAGTGTTCCTACTTTCTTTACCATCTTCCAATTTTATATAAGATATGATTTGATAAACATATCAGTGGAAACTAAAAACATTAATGAGATGCACACCTTTAACGGAAATTATAAATACACATACACTCCACTTCTTTTGAACGCGAACACCTCATAATCCTTCATAAGCCACTGTTTGGAAAAAAATTGAAAGTCAGCATAATTAAATTTGGAACCTTGGAGATAATATTCCTAATTTATGATTGGGGATATTACATTTAGTCATTGATTGTTTTTAACTGGCCATTCTATTAGTCATTGATTTATGTAGATAAGACATGGAAGAATCGAACCACCAACCTCCTACCTGTAAGGCAGGTGCTCTTCCATTGAGCTAGCACCCTTAAATAGAATCATTTAGTTCACACAAAATCAAATTTGACTCTAAAAAATGTCACAAACTCTTACAGAATTTAACACACTATGATTCCAGCTGTAATATAAAACATATCACAAACTCTTAAAAATCTTAAAGGCACCATCACAAAAGGGTGTCTATATGATATATAAGTGCGGTCTCTAGAAGTCAATGATTTTGATGTTTCATTTTGTCATACTTTATAAACTTGGTCGATTTGGATTTGAAAAAATTACATGCTTGCTAAATTTAAAAACAAAACATTATCGATGATCTGATATCCCCCATGGTGTTGAAATTGAAATTTGGATAAATAATTCTAGGAAACTGGAAAATAATTATAAGGAATAGAGTCAACAAACTTTCTATATAATAATTTTTTTCCAAAATATATAGAAAAAAACATATAATTGAAATTGCTGCAAAAATGTGTAACAAAAAATATGTTATCTAATGCCACAAATATCAATTTAATATAACATAAATATATATACTTATGAAAGGAAATGTGGGTAAATAATGTTTTCTCCACAATTTGGGTCCTAACTATATTGATTATCGAAAATTGTCCAATTTTATTGAAACAAGAAGCTCCTTGCACACAATTATTTCTACCTCTCCTAGTTGTAGCTTGGAAGGATCAAGCAGAATCAAATACTCTGCAAATAATGCTTCCATTGGGAAACAAGGAAAATATTTCAAAACTAAATTGAATATTAAGATTGTCTCAATAAAAAATAGAGTATAACTCAATTGATAGGTTTTCTCCACTTCTAAATATAAATACAAATTAATGTAAATAGTTATCAAAACTATCTTATTATTAATTAATATTCATAATTAATATTGAATGTAAACCAAACTATGATGTCAATTAATATCCATGTTCGTTGGCAATCAGGATCGGTGGAATCACTTTCGACAATAACTACCACGTCACTTGATGTCTAACATACCATTTAGATATAATTTGTAGGTGAATCAAAATGGGGACTCACTACCAAGACTAACTGTCAATACTGTTTGAATATCACATGTAGCCAACACCGAGCAAAGAGGGCCTAGTCACACTCATCAAAAGAGCCACGAGGTGGAAATGTCCTTGACATTGCACGTGTTGGTGGTTTGCAATCGCTAAAAGTTTTATTTTCTAAGAACAATGTTAATCATTTTAACATTTAGTATAAAAATTTATATTAGAAAACTATTCAAAAAAAGTGTGATTTAAACTATAAGTTTGAATTTGTATTGATTTTATTATTATTATTATTATTTAAATAAACAATATCCATCAAACCCCAAGTTTCCTACAATGGATAAGATTATGAAACTTAAAATTTTATCATAATTTGATATATTATGCATTTTCTGCTTCTTTTAAATAAATTTGTTAAACCATACTCTTGTAAGACTTCCATAAATAATTATCGTATCCAATATGTATCTAATTAAATCAAATTACTTTCCATATAAATATATTCTTTCCTAATCAATAAAAGAAGATCCAAACTAACTAATTTCCATATAAATATATTCTTTCCTAATCAAGAAAATAAGATCTAAACTATTTAATTACCCTCTACTCATAAGAGTATCAAACTTGAAAAAACAAGTAAACTAACAGAATACAAAAATTAAAATATTTTACCTGAAGAAAAAATAAATAACATCGACCTTGAAATATCTAATGATTTATTATTTAATTTGAGAAAATAAAACTTAATTATTTCTTTTTTGATTGAGAGAATAAATCTTAAATTCAAAATTACAAATTAAGTAACCATAAAAATGTTGATTTATGACGGAATGACAATACTAACAAACAAATGCCTCATGAATTGATAATCTCTTTATTTACCCACTTATTATTATTGATATCATTTTAAATTGTTTCAACAATAGAATTAAACTTAAATTCAAAATGAATGTTTAACTAACTATACCCAATAATATTAATATTATCAATATTTTTATTAATTTATTAATATTGTATTACTATACACTTAATACTATTAATATTAATTAAGATCCTCTTAATGAAATATTAAGAATGTAAGAACGAAAGTAACGCTTAATCTTAATATTAATGATCACCCAAGCTATGGCCATGAGGCTCAAAAGGAAGAGATAGCTAGGTAAATACTTGTTTTTTGGGCTTTTTTATAACAAGGGTGATGGATGAAAGGGAAGATCAATGCCAAATATTGCGGGGAAAATGGAGTCAAAAGGATTTCATTTTAATATTAATAAAACTTATTACTATTTTATTAATATGTTTACGGTTTATAAATTTATTAATTAATGTATTGTGTAATAATATTTGGGAAAGAGATTAGGTTAAAAAGTCTTATCTACTTTAAAAGTTTTAATAATATATTATTATTATCAGAATAATAATAAAAGTATTTGTATTAGTAAATTAATATAGTATTAGTTTTTAATAATACTATATTAATATTAAAATTTATATTAGTATTAATATATACTAATAAAATATTAATTTTAATCTTAATATTACTAAAATATTCATATGTAAGAATCAAAGTTACTTTAAGCTAAAGGTTCTAATATTAATACATTAATATTAGAATAATAATAAAAGTATTTGTATTAATATTCATAAAGTATTAGTTTTTGATAGTATTATATTAATATCCGAATTAATATTAATATTAGAAATTAGTATTAATATAGTATTAGTCAATTTTTGTTAGCTCATTTAGTTAAGGTGTGGGTCTTGATAGCAATGTGACCCGAGTTCAATTCCTTTTAGAGGTGACTCAGTTGGGAGGCGACACCCAGAAACCTAGTCAAGTTGAGGCTGTTGTGTTCTAGGCTAGGTGTGATCCATAGATGATTTTGACGACTTAGATGCCTCTGGTTCATGGTTTCTCAAACCACAAGCCACTCCCGCAAATCGAGGAGATTCGAGCAAAAAAAAAACCTAGCCTACAGGGGTGTAGCTCAACCGATGATTTGCTTGATATGGAGGACGTGGTGTAAATGAAGTTCACGAGTTCAAATCACCCCAACTTACCCATTTCCCATGCTTGCATGATGTGTTGGTGCACCTATGGGTATAGTGATGTTGAAATTTTGTAACTTCAAAGAATATTATATTTGTACTTTATTATTTCGGAGATGTTTCATTCCTCTGTGAAGACCTTATTGTATATCCGGAGATGTTTATTCCTCCGTCGGAATGTGGTAACTTGGGTTATTAGACTTCCCTAGTGGGGGTCAGCCTTGTATGTGTTATGTGGGTCAAAGGGTTATTAGACCACCCTAGAGGGGGCGGCCCAGTCAATTGTAATGGGGTTTTTAACCCAGTGGTTAAGTTGGGGCCGACCTAGTTAATATAAAAGACAAGTTGGAGATGTGTATAAATAGAGGAGGTGTGTTCCTCATTTAATACAACACACTCACTTGTGAATAGCGCATAGGTGAAGGAGAGATCTTCTATGGAGGAGAAGGAGCTAATGCTTATGGTTTACATCGTTGTATTTGCTAGTCATCTATATTGAGGAAGCTTTGTTGGGTTTTCTACCCCATGAGGGTTTCCCAAGATAAATCTGTGTCTCTTGTGTTTATGTTGTGCTTGTTGTTCTTTCAGTGATCCTTTATATGCTATTGTTGTGAAATGGAATGTAATGATGATATTTTCTGTCCTAGCATATTGAATATTAACATGGTATCAGAGATAACCTGAAGGAAGGCAATGTATGGCACTTAGGACACTTGCTTCACTTGTGACAATTTGAAGGTTAGGGTTTTGTATAGCAAAAACTAGTCATCATGGAACTTTCACTATAAATCCATTTTGGAGAAGGTTCAGTATCTGAAACCTTTACAAGTCGTAGATAACATCCCCATGTACCTTGTGTCCAAAGGACACCCTCAGATTCGTTTTACTTTGTGATTTATAATCAGTACAAGTTAGGGTTTCTGCCTCTTCCAAATCTCAGTCATAATCAGGTGACCTAGGAAAAAAGGCCATAACTTGGGCTCGGAAGCTCCAAATGAAATTTCGTAAAAAGTGACAGGTATTGCACGGACTGTACTAGGTCAGGTAACGGTTTTAGAGGCCGAAGGTGAACCAGTGACACATGTCATTCCTTACAAGTTCGCTCTCCTATTTGATCCCATAAAGAGGTCACATTGAACCACTTGGCATAAATCTCTCTCAGAGAATCCAATTGAGGTCAGACCTATGGGGTTGGAAAGAGGAAGGGTCAGGCTACCACACGCAGAAGTTTCAGACCCTGTGGATTCGTAATTTTGGAGTTACATCATAAACAATAAGGTGCATATTTATGTCAAAACATATTTGGATTTTGAGCACCTTCATTCTTGAATCATCAATGCTGTGGAAAGTTAGGGTTTCAGAGAAAGTTGAAATTTTTGGAAGTAGAGTCCCCAACTGAATTATACTCATCAAAATCGAAATTTAGAGACCAAGATTGATTTTTTTGGTTGGGTAGAAAACCGGGCTTGATCATACCCCAGTTCAGGATTTTGATCGGAAAGGTGGAAAATTAGGGCTTTTGCAAAAGTTGGAATTTTTTAAGTCTGTAACCATGGCTGGAAGCTCCTCAGAAAAATAAGAGTTTAGAGATTTGGATCAAACCTTTTGATTGGGTAGAAGGGTGGGATTCATCAAACCCTAGTTCGAGATCCTGTCTAAAAGATCCAAAAGTTTCGAAGGCAATTTTGAGGGGTCAAAGTTTGGAGATTTCAAAATTGAAGTATGCTAGTTTGATCAGCTCAGCAAGGCGCATCTTTCCATCCATTCAGAAGTGAGAAAGTCAAAGTTGGAATTTTTAGGGTTTCTCTGACAAACCCTAATCAAGCTCTAGATCCAGTTTCAGGGGGAGATGAGGCTAAGGCCTTACATAAGAAGACTACAAGAATTCCTTGACAAGTATGACTTGAGGAGATACAGGTATGTGTTGAAATCTATTCATGATTAAGTTTATAATATGCTTGTCTTCATATTATTGAGGTTAGTACAATATTGATTAATATTAGAATTGTCTTATCACCCTAGTAAAAGTATGAATGCATGTGAATGATAGAAGACGTTCTTTGATCAAAGTTATATGATTGTACTAATGCACCTATGGTGTTGTATGAGGATGATGTTGTCTGCTAACAAAAGATAGGTACATCAAGAAAGACAAATCAAGTTTTATGACCATGATGACATAAAGACAAAAGACTTATCCATAGTCTTTAGAAGCTCTACTTATGAGGTATGTATGATTTATTTCTACTATGCTTAACTTATGAGGTATGCAGGTTACTAGCACAAGGTCTCTAAATCATTGAAGAGAATAACGATATTGTTTGGGTATGTTAGACATAACTAAGCATGTATACTAATCCAGGTCTATTTTTCTATGTCAAGTTAGAATCCGACTTTGTGATAGGACTTGGTATACCTATGTATTGAATGATCATGACCATACATATTCAAGATTACTTAGAATCATAATGTTGTTATAATATTGAGTTCATAATAATGAATGTATGATTATGTATGAGATCATGATGATGACACTAGTGCACACTTAAGCATGCATAGTGGTCAAGGATGGATAGAAGCTCATGAAATGGAAGGGAAGTAGAGACCAAGAAGGAAGCAACCTCACAAGACATAAAAAGATAAGTATTTGAATTGTTATTTGAATTACTGAATAGTATATGATATTGCTTGTAATAGTTGTATGCATATTTGTATTCCTAGAATATATCATGCTAAGTGTAAGCATTCATATAGCATTGATCAGTATACTGCTAATATGCATATGATTGGTAAGTTGGACAAACATTCAATTGTTGCTTGTCTAGAATGAAACCTCTTTGCTGACATGCTAAGAGCTGTGCACGCTCTCGATAGTATGTTCTAGTAGAGATGGAAGGCATCTCGATAGCCACTCTATGCATACAGGATATGGAAAAGTGTTGTGCCAAATTATTGGTCAAAATAGTTGGATAACTATGTAAATCATATCTCTATGCATAATAGGTTATCATGTCAACATGATTTGATGATTATGAAGTATTACTAATCATATACTTAATTTTGATTTGTAGGAAAGATCATGAAGAATGATGAACATTGAACAAGTGATGGATGTTCAACAAGAAGATTTACAAATCAAACATACTATATAAGGCTCATGGCTAGAAGATTCTCTTAGAAAGAGGAAGAGGATCATGACAAGATGTTTGCTCCAAGTAGCTAGATAAATACTGTTCTCTCAATGATGTGATTGAAGAAGAAGTGCGAATCGAGAAAACTCCCCGGCTTCAATTGAAGAAAGCTCTGCATGGGTACCCAGGATCAATAGTCATTTGATGAGCTTAATGATCACCATGGGTGATGCAGATTTCAACCTTTGATACAAGGTTGAAGATGGTATCTATATACAGAAGGAACTCACCATAGAGTTTGAATGATCTTGAGGTGCATATCAGTAGACCCATCTAACAAGAGATGGCACAGATAGATAGGCAAAAGATCACTCAATGCAGAGTATGAATGATGTTCAGTCACAGAGGAAGAATTGATAGCTTCTTAACAAACTTGGGATTTACCAAAAGTAAAGTTGATCCTAACCTTTACCTTAAGGTTTTGGATGATACTATTATTATGTGGATGATCTCTTTCTGATAGGGAATGAGAAACAAATCATGGAAAGAAAGAAGAAGCTACCTACAGAACTTGAGATGAAAGATCTCAGATTGATGCAGGTGTTCAAGTATGGCAAGGCCTAGAAGGAATATTTCTCATCCAGGGAAAGTATGCTGAGAAACCTTGAAAATATTTGATGTGTTGGAATGTTCAATCTCAAGGGTTCCAACTTGAAGCTGTTAGTTGATGAATCATTAGAGTTAGTGGATGTGACTCTGTACAGAGAGATTAGTGGGTCACTGATGTATTTGATGAATACCAGGCCAATTATATGCTTTGCTGTGAACACCTTGAGTCAATATTTAGTGGAAACTAGATATGTTCACCTGATAGTTGCAAAGCATGTGATGAGGTACCTAAAGGGTACAATAGACTTTGTTCTATGTTCTCCTAGAGATCATGACTTCAGATTGTATGACTACATAGATGTTGATTGGGTAGGAAGTGTATCAGACAAGAAGTGTACATTGAGCGGATGTTATTTTCTAGGATCTGCCATGATCTCGTGGATTAGCAGAAAGAAGTATACTGTGCTTCTCAATACAGCTGAAGCAGAATATATAGCTGCTTGCTCTGCTAGTTGTGAAGTGCTATGACTTCGGAAGTTGTTATCAGGGTTGTTTGACTTAGAGATGGAATCCATTGTGATCCTGCGTGACAACCAGAGTTGTATCAAGATGATAGAAAATCCAGTGTTCCATGATAAGTCAAAGCACATAGAGATCCGATATTTTTATATATGGGATATGGTGCAGAAAGGAGCTATCAAGCTCGAGTATGTAGGCATTGATGAACAAGTTGTTGATATGTTGACCAAACCTCTATCTCGAGTTAAGTTTGAGTATTTCCAAGAAAAGATTGGTGTAGTTCAAAAGGACTCTCCTTGAAAGGGGGAGTGATATTGTTGATAAAGATATCTTTGGATACTGGTATCGATGTGGATACCTATATCGATGATGAGATTGCCTATATTGATGGTGTGGATACTTGTATTGATGATGTGGATACTTGTATTGGTGTGGATACTTGTATTGATGATGTGTATACTTGTATTGGTGTGGATACTTGTATTGATGATGTGGATACTTGTATTGGTGTGGATACTTGTATTAATGATGTGTATACTTGTATTGGTGTGGATAATTGTATTATTGATTTGGATACTGTATCGATGATTAGGATACTTGTATCAATGATGAGGCTACTTATTCTAACCATAAGGTCAGTATATGGTACCTAGTTGATATGATAGGACTGTATCGTCCTTGAACACCTAGTTCAAAATGTACGTGATGGGGATTTCATAATCCCAAAACCACTAGTTCAAAATGTACGTGATGGGGATTGCATCATCCTGGAACCACTACAAAATGTACATGATAGGACTGCATCGTCCCTGAGCATTTGGTTCAAAATGTACATAAGGGGATTGTATCATCCTTGGACTTCAGTCCTAAAGTGATCCACAGACATATGTCTCCGAGAGTAAGAGAATTGTATCATCCTTGGACTTTAGTCCTAAACTGAGCCGCAGACAGATGTCACCGAGAGGGACGATTATATCATGCTTGGACTTTATTCCTAAACTGAGCCATAGACAGATGTCACCGAGAGTGAGGATTGTATCATCCTTGAACTTTAGTCCTAAACTAATCCATAGACAAATGTCACTGAGAGTGGGGATTGTATCATCCTTGGACTTCAGTCCTAAAATGAGCCACAGACTATATGCCACCGAGAGTGGGGATTGTATCATCCTTGGCCTTCAATCCTAAAATGAGCCACAGACTATATGTCACCAAGAGTGGGGATTGTATCATCCTTGGACTTCAGTCCTAAAATGAGCCGTAGACTATATGTCACCGAGAGTGGGGATTGTATCATCCTTGGACTTCAGTCCTAAAATGAGCCACAAACTATATGTCACCGAGAGTGGGGATTGTATCATCCTTGGACTTTAGTCCCAAAATGAGCCGCAGACTATATGTCACCGAGAGTGAGGATTCTATCATCTTGGGACGTCAGTCCTAAAATGAGCCGCAGACTATATGTCACCGAGAATGGGGATTGCATCATCCTTGGACTTCAGTTCCAAAATGATACGCAGATAGATGTCTCCAAGAGTGAGGGGATTGTATCGTCCCCGGAATTCGGTCCCTGAATTGATCTGTAGACATATGTCTCCGAGAAGTGGTCCTTAGACTTTGTCTAAGTTGATGAGTGGACTGCATCATCCCTAGACATGATATGGTGTCATAAATAGATCATGTGTGTTGCAGGGTATGCTTCTATTGTGCTATTGATCGAGAGGATCCAGTTGGTGACGATGCTGATGATCGTGTGATGATGATGATGATGATCGTGTGATGACGATGCTGATGGTTGTGTGATGACGTTGCTGATGATCGTGAGGATCCAGATGATGATGTTGATGTTGTTGTAGCTGTTTGAGTGCTGCAGAATATGAAGACTCAATACTAAATATGTTGATGTTCCAGTATTGAAGATGTTCGAGTAACTGCTTGAGTTACTGATGATGTTGAGAAAGATTCCAATGATTTATAGATGTATCATGTACGATGTAGTTGATGACTCCTTGCTCATGCATATGTTGTTATAATATCCTTCTCGTTAAGGGGGAGTGTTGAAATATTGTAACTTCAAAGAATATTATATTAGTACTTTATTATTCCGGAGATGTTTCATTCCTCTGTGAAGACCTTATTGTATATCTGGATATGCTTATTCCTCCGTCGGAATGTGGTAACTCGGGTTATTAGACTTCTCTAGTGGGGGTTGGCCCTGTATGTGTTATGTGGGTCAAAGGGTTCTTAGACCACCCTAGAGGGGTCGGCCCAGTCAATTGTAATGGGGTGTTTAACCCAGTGGTTAAGTTGGGGCTGACTTAGTTAATATAAAAGACAAGTCGGAGATGTGTATAAATAGAGGAGGTGTGTTCCTCAATTAATACAACACACTCACTTGTGAATAGTGCATAGGTGAGGGAGAGATCTTCTATGGAGGAGAAGGAGCTAATGCCTATGGCTTACATATTTGTATTTGTTGGTCATCTATATTGAGGAAGCTTTGCTGGGTTTTCTACCCCATGAGGGTTTCCCAGGATAAATATGTGTCTCTTGTGTTTATGTTGTGCTTGTTGTTCTTTCAGTGATCCTGTATATGCTATTGTTGTGAAATGGAATGTAATGTTGATATTTTCTATCTAAGCATATTGAATCTTAACAAGTGATAACGAGATTGGATCCCTGGACCCTGTGTCACGCAAGTACCATCTTAGTCGCCCCTTATCGATTCCCCTAGTACAAAAAAAATATTAATATATTATTAGTATATGCTAATAATATATTAATCTTAGTCTTAATATTAAGGAAATATTCTTATGTAAGAACCAAATTTACACTAATGTAATATATTCTCATTTCTCTCCCTTTGTGGTTTATTCATTTGAAGCTTTACCTTTTCCTATCTTTATTATTAAGTTGTTGCATTGTAAATTTTCTCTTTGGTAGGTTACACCTCTTGTAGCTCACGTTTTATGTGACACATTCTTGGGTCCTTTTATTCTGGTTCTACAACCAATATTTCAGCAAGTTAAAAGGTTAATTTATGACATGCTTCTATGGTATTCCTTCCCTTTTAACTATTTTTAATCAACCCTCTTGAGAAGGCTTCTTGAATCCGTTTGTTCTAGGAGTAATTTCCACTGGTCTCCCTTTTATCCATCACCCTTATTATAAAAATATCCCCAAAACTATTTTTATCTAGCTATCTCTTCCTTTCAAGCCTCATTGCCATAGCTTCAGTGATCCTATTTCTAGGGATACCCCCGTTGAGGTTTAAGAAGAGGAAAACTAAACTATAGAAGGTAGGTCATTGTGGTGACATTGGGAGACCTCCCTATAGTTCCTCTCGAGTTGAAGCTTTTGTTTTAGGGATTTTACCATTATGTGCTAGTTGGAGAGGTAATAGGGTAGTGGTTTGGAAACTTGGTGGTTAAAAATAAAGATATTGCCTTTTATGTTTCTTATTATGCATCGTACGTATTCTGTATGTACTTTTTTAATAAGCCTCCTTGTAAATATTTATATTTACCTTCTCTAGAAGATTCCATGTGTCATATTGGAGATAAGTTTAACATGATCAAACTTGATCACTCTCCCAGTATAAATGAGTGTATATATATGTAGATTTTTGGGTAATCATACTTGCATACTTGTTCTTAGTCCTTGTGTGTAAGTTCAATTTTTTTCTAGTAAGATTTGTATCAAAAATCTAAAACATAGGCATTATTTAAAATATATCGTGCAGGCAAGGCTCTACCCTTATGGGTATTGGGACGAATTTTATATTTAGAAGAGGCACTCACAATAAAGTTAATTTCAAGCTTTTTTTTTATTGTTTCTAGTCTAAGAATGTTTGAGGTATATTATTTAGCCAATGCATAAAAAATAGTGATTGTTGGTGAAACCAAGATTGGTGTAAGTTTGTGAAAAATAGTTCCAACAACACTAGTACTTTTTCCTCAAATCCTTCCAACTTCAAGGCTTTGTCCAACCCTAATGGAAAACCTAAGGGTTTAAACCATCCCTCTTAATTTGTTTTTAAATGTAAATAGTTTACCTATCATAAGAGATTCAATCATTCCATTGATGAATGGAGATATATTGAATTCAAACAAGATTCCAAGACTCTCCTCACATAACAAGAATCCTAGGATATTTATTTCCTCACAAAACAACAACCTAAAGATGTAGAGATTACAATTGAAAATTCAAATTCTTCAAATCCACAATGCATTATGATTACCAAGGACTATGTTGCCAATCCAAAAGCATCCCCCTTCACACACAATTGACAGGTAAAACATTGCTTATTTCCTCATCATTTAAAATGATAACCAAAAGAAACTAGTATCTCTAAAGCTTATTTCATATTTACAACTTCCTTCTATGGAAAATCCTACCCCTTATCACCTCAATTAGGTTAAAAATATTAGGCACTTCACACTAGTAACAAGGCAATGTGCAATCACATTTTCCATTATCCCCTTCAAGAATATTGTTCATTATGATATCACTCCACTCCATTGTTCTGAACTAATAAGTGGGTACCCCTATCAGCATGATTGACATGCCATCCATGATGGAAAACATAATACCTGTCAACTCCAAAAATATGGTACAAAGTATTGAAACCCACCTCTTATTTTTTATTCACCAACACTCCTATACTTTATGGAAAGCCATGTTGGAGTATTTTAAAACCCATCCATGTCATTTAATACTTAGGATAGCATTAATTATTCATTTTGATTAATTCCTAGGTGTTAGACTAGGTAGTTGGCCAAAATTACCCATTGTGTGGACTACAAGTCTCCTTTGTGCGGACCACAAGCATTCATGAGTCACTAGAGTGCATTTATGATATTACGGATAAGATCTGATCTAATTCTAGTAGATTTTATCCAATTATGGAATAGAAAGGTGTTGGTCACCCTATATGTCAATTAATTAAAGTTACCACATAGGATGGTCAATATAAATTGTCAAACACAGGGAGGTCTTTTATTTCAAAAGAAATAAGCACAATCTATGCATAAACAGATCAAGTAGTTGATTAAATGAATGGAAATGATAATCCTACCTATTTGCTCAACCAACTCATTCCATGAAGAAAAATAATCTAATTCATATATCTAAGAATCCAAAGTGAAACAACCTTCCTATAGAAATCAACCCAGGAAGTTAATGATCTAATAACGAAATGGAACTAGATTAATTTTGCAAGAAGTTAAATCCTTCAATTATCAAACTACAACATTCAATCTTTACCAAAATGATCTATCCAGTGGATACTATAACTCTACCATTATCTGTTTAATCTATGAATGTAATTGAAGATACAACAACATCCATAATCAAAGCACAAGCTTGAACTCTAACTGATAATTACTGGAAATCCTAGAAAGCATAAACAGCTAAAAGATAATTGGAATTGAGCTTAGCTGTCACAGTTGATTAAACACACATGCAATTAAATAAATTATCCTACACAGTCGACTGTCACACCATTCTATTACAGCTATTCAAGATGCAATTATAAACTACCAGAAAGGAAAGCTAATCTCTGTTACAGCTACCAATAATATCTGCAATCATTCCACACCACACAACAAAAGTAAAACTAAACTACTCTACCTACTTAAACTGGCTATTTCTGTGAGAAGGCAGGCCCTGTCCTTCTAACAGAGATGCTGAGAGTCACAACAAATTAAGACATAGCAATGAAGAACTCTGCTCTCATATTAATGATGGAAGATCGTGAGTCTCAGTGCTCTGTTACAGCTTACACAAAGTGGTAATTGTCCAACCCTAGGCTACGAGAGCCTTCTAGAATTTATACAAGGAAAATACAGTTTCAGATCCACTATATTCGTGCAACAATGAAGATCTATGATCTTCATGTTGCGGAGTTACCACTAACTAATACAGTCGTATTAAACAATACTGTTAATTCGGAAGGATGTTGTTGCTCTGATAATTAATGGATCAACTGACTCGGCAACTATAATGCAACTTGTCTGTCGTAGCTAGACTCTATTTCAGTGGAATCTGTTACAGTAAGGATCTGTTACAGCTTGCATGGAGGATGCGTTGTCCCTTGGAGTATGAGTAACTGGTGCTTTGAAGAGTAGCAGCTAGCACAGCTTGGATGGTACACCTGCACTTTTAGATTTTGACTAAATGAACTCACAAATGTTAGCATAAACCAAGGGTCAGGATCCGTAACCATAACAATCTTAGGAATAATTAAATGAAACAATAATGGATTGTACCTTGTCAAGATTGCTAATTGATTTGGAAAAAGGCAGGTATATGGTTTACGAAAGTAAAGTAAAATTTGGAAAAATGATGAAATAGGTATGGTTAAAAAGGGACATTTCCAGGGCCCAACATATCCCCCCAAACTATCCATTTGCATGTTTTCATGCAACAACTGATTAGTTTGATTATGACGCTGACCCCTGTTCATATTATGCCAGTTGAGAAAATAAAATTTTCCAATCAATTATTGGGAATGCTGGTTCTTGTGTGATAACATCCTCCCGTCCTTAGCAGCTTCAATCTAAAATATACTTCCATCAAAATTTTAAGGTGGTTGGTTCTTGTGTGACATCGCCCTTTTTACTGATAATTTGAGTCTGCTGGATCGTCTTCATGCCTTCAAAAAGATGAGGTTGAGCTCGAAAAGAACTTCTCTAATTACCTCGATCTTGTAGATCCCTAAACTACTAAGTCTTCCTTTGTAACTTTAAGCCCTTCCAAATTAAAAATATCTCCACATTCTGGACATATTATCTCTTGCTGTACTCCAATTCCCCGAATAATCACTAAATTCCTCAATTGATTTGCAGCTTCCACATACTTCTTTGCATGTTCCCTATGTGTCTCCTTCCATTTATCTAGTTCTGCACGAAGATCTTGCACCTCCTTCTTTAGCAACTCATTTTCAAACAGAATGTTATCTAATTGGGGTTCCTCTACAACAAGTTCTTGTGTGTCAGCAGGTGGTTGAGGTTTAAAAATCAGAGTCCCACTGTCTACCCTAACCAGATGACTTGATTCTGCTGCAGTCACAATTTCAATTCTCCTCTTCTTCATTGAGAAAGATGAATGGCCCATGTTTATCGGCCCTCTCTTTCTCCAGGGAAAGGAAAATCCTATTGCCTTAGAAATAGAGCCAACTCCTTCCTTCTGATTTAGAGTCCTTATGATTGTGGGAGAATATTCTACGTTCGGGACTGCTTGTTCATTTTCTAATATTTCCTTTTATTGAGGGTTTCCATTTCCCTTTTCAGTTTTGGCTGCCCCCGTTTCATCCCCTTCTATTTCTATCTTTTCAGGTGTTCAATCTTCCGTCCCCCCAACTGAATTGAGGAACTCTAGTCCTCATGCAATATTTCTAAAGACATTTCACGAGGGAGGTTTGGCTAGTCTAGAAATTGATCCCATGTCAAATTATGTTGTGCAAGGGCTCGTAAGATCAACAATTTAATGATCTCATGATTTGTGAGGGATGTTAAGGGGTGGTGAGCACCTTTAACATAGTAATATATGAATTGCAAAGATTGAAAAAGAAAGTACGGCATGTTTAGCAATCGGCTGTGTCGTAAATGTGATAGGAGTAAAAATTCATTGATATAAACAACACTATAACTTCCCTCGCAGGTAATATATTTCTTCAAAAAGATTGCAACTTGGTTCCATGGATGTGGAAGATTTTCCAAGGCTATTCCCTTGTGCAAGAAAGTATTCAACTACGGTTGGAGGATAGTGCTTCCGACTAAACCAACGATTCCCAACTCTGGGAAGTCCTGTTACTTCTGCCAGAATAACCTCTGAAATATCTACCCTTATTCCTCGAACCTCTAAATGAGTGTCCATCAAATTTTGAGCAAATTCAAGGGTTGCTTCCTCATGAAAACCATTCAGGCGTTGAAAATAAGTCATCCACCCTGCTTCTTGAAAAATGACAAAGACATCTCTGTTTATGTACATGGATTCTATTGTTAGAGGTTCATATCTCACAGGAATACCCATATTGTTAGAATTTTGTAAGAAGTTTTAACAAATGTGCCAGTCATAGCTCCAACTATTGAACTGTCTACATGCGGGCATGATTGATGGATAGTTAGTAATTGAATTGAGCCATGTTGGAAAGGTGGCATCGTTATTCTCGAAGTAATATTTATGATTGGTTTGTCACATGAATCAGATAAACTGATAATCATGATCAAGAGTACGGGTAATGTCTTTAAGCACAGTTTTCACCAGGATAAATGGTAGGGATAAATGACAGGAATAACCATTATTATTCATGACATCAATAAATGCCTAATCATGATTGTAGTTAGAATCCGTACCTTCACGCTATGTGTCCATCCGTGAAATAATCGTCATGGCGCGCCAACCATCATAGCCTGCCTTCATCATCTCCGTCATTAGGAATAAGCATAAATGCACATGTGCTGAAGTGATGTGGCTATTGCCACTCAAGATGACAACTACTCAAGGCACCCAAAATTTTCCTTTGTGGTGAACCATGATTGGACCTTGTGGAGTGATTGAAAAAAATGACGCCTAATCACATCATTATTGGCATCATCAATCGGAGAGCAGACAAACTGGCGGAGTAACATCTACGAAATTTAGCAAAATAAGCGAAAATGGCAAAGTCACAACTGTACGGAAGGAGCGAGAATGAAGTGGAAAGAATAGAGTTGTGACTGTTAGATTTAGCAAAATAGTCAAGTATAGCAGAGTCGCAGCTGCTAGGTTTAGCGGAATGGACAAAGGTAGCGGAGTCGCAACTGCTGGGAAAGAGTAAAAAATGAAGCAGAAATAGCGGAGTAGCAGTTGCCAACTTAAAAAGGTAAGTAGAAATAGTGGAGTTGCAGCTGCAGAGTTTGGTCGAATGAGAAAAAGTGGTGGAGTCAGAGCCATGGAAAAGTGAAGCAAAGTAAAAGTGGTGGAGTGACAGCTGCTAAATTTAGGAGAATGGTCAAAAGTGACGGAGTCGCAACTACGTCAGAGTGAAGTAGAAGCAAAATTTAGCTATCTATGGAAGACTACAAATTATCCATCTTTTCAAAACAACTTTATTAGATCAGGAACATATATGGGGTGTCTGTAGTCGTTTGGCCTAGTCACGGACACTGCTCCTCCAATTAGTTCCTGCACACAGTTCTTCAAAACAAACCAATCAAGTGCAAAAATAAAAATAGATAAAATACAGAATGAAAGAAAAACCAATTATTTATGTACAAAAAGATGTGTGGAAATTGAAAATTTTAGGAATTCAAAGGTTTTAAGGAAGATCCCTACCCTGGCGTTAACTGATACTATAGATCAGCTGCAACTTGTGAAATAAAAGCATCCCTTGAGATCGGCTTGTGATATAGTCGCAGCTGATGACCATTTGTGAATAATGGTACTTTGTTCTCATCAATGGTGATCAACCGGACTGTCCCATTATCGAATACCCAATCTATCTGATAGGGTCCCAACCAACGGGTGCGCAATTTCCCTTTAAAGTCCCTCTTAAATCGTGAATCGTACAACAGGGCCCAGTATCCTTCCTGGAAGACCCTTTTTTTTATAAATCTGTCATGCCATCTAGAGTGCCGTTGTTGGATTAAATCTGTATGATGTACTATAGCTATGTGTTTCTCATCCAATTCATTGAGCTGATTCAGTCGATTCCTTTGTGCCTCTGATAAATCCATGTTTGATCCCACAGCTGTTTTCAAGGTTATGATTTCAAATTCAATTAGAAAAACAACGTTCTTGCCATATACTAGCTCATATGGGGAAAAATTAGTGCTATTATGCCAAGTGGTACGATAGGCCCACAGTGCCTCTTGAAGCCTTTCAGCCCAATCTTTACGATGGCTCTTCACTGTTTTTGTCAGAATAGCCTCGATAACCTTGTTTGTGCTCTCCACCTGCCCATTGGCCTGTGGATGATATGGTGAGGTTATTCTGTGCTGAATATGAAATTTCTGCAATAGTGCTTCCAGCTTGTGAGATACAAACTGTGGTCCATTGTCTGTAATGATCTCCTTAGGCACTCCAAACTGAGTAAAAATCTCTTCATATAGGAAATCAATCACAGCTTGATCATTGGCCTTGACTAAGGCTACAACTTCTACCCATTTGGTCATGTAGTATGTGCAAACCAAGATATGAACTTTCTGCTTTGAGGGAGGGTGATAGGCCCTACAAAATCTAGATCCCACCTATCAAATGGTTCAACCACAAGCTGTGGCTGTAAAGGCATCTCATCTAATCTGTTGGGTTGGCCCATCCTTTGGCAGCTATCACATGCCTGAACATACTTCTTCGCATCTATAAACAATGTAGGCCAAAAATAGCACATTCTCAAAACTTTATGACCTGTCCTCTTGCTAGCAAAATGTCCCCCACAGGGCTCATCATGGAAAGCTTTAAGAATGCTAAAGATTTCATCTTCTCTAACACATCTTTTGATTTCTAAATCAAGCACTGTGTAGAAAAGATGGCGATCAATCTAGCAGTACCTAGCACTTTGTTGTATGATCTTCCTTTTTTCTCTCTTTGACAGATGTGCTGGAAGCTTACCTGCAGCCAAAAAGTTAGCAATATCTGTATACCATGGGGAATGAGATGATACTGCAAACAAATGTTCATCAGGGAAGGAATCTTCGACTGGTAAATTCTCATCAGTGTTAGGAAGTCGAGATAAAAAATATGCAACAACATTTTCCTTTCCTGGTCTATCAATAATTGTTATATCAAATTCTTGTAACAGTAACAGCCATCTAGTAACTCTAGCATTCATAATTGGTTTATTCATTAAATACTTGATAGTAGTATGATCAGTGTGCACAAAAGTAGAATATCCAGTAATATAATGTCTAAATTTGTTGATGGCATAAACAATAGCAAGAAATTCTTTTTCTGTGACAGTATAATTTAGTTCAGCAGGAGATAAATTTTTACTAATATAGTAAATAGCATAAGGAGCACTACCTTCCTGTTGTCCCAAAACTGCTCCAATGGTAATGTCTGAAGCATCTCAAGAAATGTGAAAAGCCATATCCCAATTGGGTCCTCGTAAGATGGGTGTTGTAGACAACCTCTTCTTGAGCTCAGTAAACTCTGTTTGGCATGCATTATTGCAGACAAACTATGCGCCCTTCATCAACAGAGTGAACAAAGGAGAAGTTAGTTTGTAAAAATTTTCTATGAACCTTCTGTAATAGCTAGCATGCCCCAAGAAGCTATGTACATCCTTCTATGTCCCAGGAGTTGGTATATTTTCAATTACCTTGATTTTGGATGGATCTACCTGGATACCATCAGAAGAGATGAAGTGCCCTATCACTATGCCTTCACTCATCATCATGTGACACTTTTTAGTGCTTAAAGAGAGATGGCTTTGTTCATAGCGTTTCAAGAACTTTTCTAAGTTCTTCAATGTTTCTTCATAACTATCACCATGTAAAGTAAAGTCATCCATAAAGATTTCCATGCAATCATTTACCATTTCTGAAAAGATTCCAATCACTGCTCTTTGAAATGTAGCTGGTGCATTGCACAACCCAAAAGGAAGTACTTGGTATGCAAAAGTGTTGGCTATACAAATGCTGACCAAATGTTTTATGAAGACCAAGGTTCTGCGTGGTTACCTTAAACCAACAAAACCCCTTCGCACCGGCCCTTTCGACAACATCCCTCAAGCAGGCTGAGGTCTCACCCAAGGTGTTTCTAATGGGGCACTGCGAACTCAGATGTCCACAGTGAGTGATGAGTTGATGGCTGTGACGAAGTTTGCAGCAGTGCACCGGCTGTGTGCTGCGAGGATCAGACGATGGGGTGATGACCAACACCGTTGTCGACACCACCACCTTCTTCCTTATTGTGGGGCTTACTACTATTCTGTGAACACAGCTGCTTGACTTCCTACAGTTGGACTATTTGCAAAATGCTTAAAGTAATGAGCCGAATATCACTCATCCATTCAGTCATACACTTAACTAACTTACTACTTAATGCTCAATCACACACTTAGACTGTTACTATTTTAACCATAACCCTCAGATGCGGTCTAACTGTTATACATTCATCGACTACATTCATTCTGACACATAAACAACTTTCCCCATACTCGAGTAGGCGATAGATTCATTGTCCTTAGAAGCGAAGCTAATATTAACCATACTTCTATTCATGCAGACTTAACATATCATTCCATAGTCTCTTGATGGAAAATGTATATAAAATCCTCCTCATAATAGATTGTGAGCAAATATTCAGATATCCAACTATAGAAACAGATAAATGCAAACACACATATAAACATTCAGTCACTCGACACACTATTTAACGTGGTTCACTCCCCCAGACGGGAAGCTATGTCCACAAGAATTGTGTTTGATATTTTTTTTAAGTAAGGGTCACAGTTCTTAGCTACACACTCAGCTGCGGCTCTCTTCTTGTTCATATAGGTCTCTGCGCACTCAGCTGCAGAGCCTTTACAATCTATTCTTGATTCGAAAGATATTACAATACAATATGATCACCATAACAATCATCAACAACAACCCTTCACCTTGACCAACCCTTCCTATACCAAAATGGTCTTCTTAAATAGATCACGCCCGAAGGTCGTGTCTTTACAACATTGAAGACCGAAACCCTTAGGGTTTCCAAACCACTACGATCCCTCTGAACCTTCATGTTGGCTTCTGATAGCGATTCTACTGTCGTCGTAGTCCTCCACGCCTTAGATCTGTTGCTTTCATCCTTCCTGTTGCGTGCACACCAACAAGTCATCCACTTCGAGCCACCCTTCCACTACTGGACTCGTGCGACTGGCTCATCTCCCAGTCACTTTCTCTACAGGCCATCCATCCCTTATTTTCCACGTACAACTGCCTCAGCTCCCAGTTGCTCTCCATTCATCGTTTTCCTTTTAACGGTCACGTACCCTGCTGCACACCAAACTGTCACTTTCCTGACCCATCCTCTGCTTAACAGACTCGTACAGTCGGCTGCCTTCCTGATTTGCTTATGCCCTCAACTCAACATCTTTCCAGCAGTGTCACCAAAAGTAGACCACCGCCGATCTATCCACTATATCTGGCCATCCTCAGTCTAGTACACAACTTTACTGGTTCCACGTGGCCTACTACCTTCGTAGCACTGAACCTACGCAGCCCTGATCCTCATGGCATCCTTCAAAACTTGGTACTACGCACATCTTCGCAGCACTCCCGATACTTAGGAAAAATTCGATATTTTCCTGAGCTACGCACAGCTCTGGTCCATTTATCATCAAAAATGTCACCAAAAATGGTCCCGTTGGGCGAGGCCCAACATGCCCCTAACACTTACATGTGACTCGTCCCCGAGCCACTTTCAATATCTACTACCAGAATCTGCATGCCAATCTGCGTGTTTAGCTTGGATGCGAACCCACGATAAGTGTCTGTTAGCTCGTCCATTGTTTCTTTGACCTCTTGCTCCATTTGCTTGACGGTCTTAAGCACTTCAGGTGTTGTCTCCTCTCCAATTTGGGATTCCACCGCTTCTTGGTTGGATCGCAGCTCTTTCAATTTATTTTCTATGCGCTGTGACACCTCAGAGGCATCTTCGAGGAGTGGCTGCGACTGATTGTCTAGCACAGTCTCCTTTTCTCTTAAGATCTGTACTTCCTTCTTCAGGGCAGATATTTCTATGAACTTCTGAAGTCTGTCTCGTGGTGGCAGAGTCTTCACTTTTGCTTCCATGGCTTCCAATGCGGTCTATTTTTCCTTCATTGTGGTCTTTGTCTGTTGCAGCCGTGGATTTTCCTCAAGGTCTGTGAATGCCTTCAAGGATTGATCAAGTAATTGCTGGCACTTCGCAACCTCTGCTGTGATTCTCTCTGCTGCAGTCCTTACTTCAACTTCTCTCTGCTGCTTCTCAGTTAACTGATCCTCCGGTTTCAGTTTTTCCTTGAGTAGATTGATATCTGCCTCATATAGGACTACCTTGTCCTCCATTTTTGACTTTAGGGCCTGCACCCTATCTGCTATTCTGTGGACTGTGTCCTCGAGATTATCTTGGATCTGAACTCCTTCGATTTCTTCTGCAACATAATTTATTGCAGCCTCCAGTTCCCGTCGGTGCTTCTATTCATCTTCCATTAGTAGCGTGGTGCGCATTCTTGACTCCTCAAGCTGCCTATTCGTGGCTTGCAACTGAGCTTCTGCTCTCACTAACATTGCGGCTCTGTTGCGCATCTCATCACCCACCTGCATGTGCAAGTAATGTAGACTAAGTAGTGGAATATTAGCCAAGTCAAGCTCAACCGCATCGACATTTGTTGTGTCCAGAACCATGTCCTCTGACATGGACAATGCTACAACCATCAGGTCGATACGGACAAGTCTCATTCTTACTGGCAGTGCTACAGTGAGTGGGGATGGTTCCTGCTACGAAGCTCCTGCGATCCCCGCGATGCGTGGCAAAGGTAGGCTCTTGTGGACATCCTCCATTTTCTACATGATACCTTGCATCGTGATCCAATTTCTCTGAAGGTCATCCTAGATGGCCTTATCGTGTTTCTCTTTTTCAGACATGAATTCTCCAAGGGTCTCAATCACTTTGTCTGCAATCTTGTCAAAATTGTCCTCTTTCAAAACCGTATCCGTGGGATTTTTCATCGCCTTTTGCTTCTTTCTTGCCTTCGGTTGGGATGGGCTTTCTGGCTCTTTTCTCTTGCACTTTTCTGGCTCTTTCTCTTCAATAATCGTACATGCTGGAGGAATCAACTCATCATCTTCTGAGTGTGTCGGGATGTCCAGAACTTTGATGCAGTAGTCGGTGGGCCATTCTTTCATAATGAGCTCTATATCTTCTTCTGTCATGTGGTAGCGCCCAGGGAAAAACTGTGGCTTCTTGACCTTTTCCTTTGGAGAGATAAACACACAACACATGTCAGCAGTGAAATTGACAATGCCTATGTATTTTCTTGTTACCTGCTTAGTTATTCTTGGTGTGCATGTGATGACATCGCGCAGCGGTGTGTAGTATTGATAGAATACTTATTGGGTAGCATGCTGGCGTTGCGGATTTATATTTTCCCATAGGTTCATGAACCTGATTCCTCTAGGTTCAGACCTATCAAAATTGACGCCGACAAAGTCCTTCGGCTCCTTCCAACCAATGAATGTGATGAGGAGAATCAACCATGCAAAATGGAAGTTGCCCCCATTCTGTTGAATATTGTTGAGTTCCTCCATGAACTCATTTTGTAGGTATTGGCACCAATTAAGTTCTGTGCCTTCAGCTACTGCGGCACCAAGGAGCACTGCACCCATAGGCACTTCCGTTGGTCTTGTTGTTCTCAATATCTTTGCTGCGAGCAACTGTGTGACAAATGTTGTTGCTCGATCGTCAATCTCCTCGGTAGGAAAACCCCGTTTTCCTTTAACCAGTGCGTGGCTCGTCTTCATCTTTGCCACTGAATCTTTTTCTTTTCTCTTCCCTTGGAAGAACTGCTTCGAGTCCTAGCTGCACTTACTAAATCCTGTAATGACATGGATTAAGTCGATACTCATTTCTATTGGCCTTTCCATCCATAAATAACCTTGGTGGATTCGCGCCATCAAGGTGCGAACCATGATGTTTAGATCGGTCGACCTTTCAAAATGGGGTAGTTACAGCAGGTTTAACAGTCCTCACTCCACCACCGGCGTTAACTAGCTTTCGGCCACCAGATTCAGCTCTTCTTTTGCATCCTTTTTCCAGCATATATATTGATCTCGTTGAAAATCTAGGTACTTGGGATCATGTGGCTCGTCCTTCTTCACTCCCAAGAGTTCATAATCCTCCCATTTGCAATTTGGGATCTTTCCCAACAGATTTGTCGTAATTTTTATGTGATTGGACACTGGTGATAGAGGGATATCATACTTGGGGTTCTTTACGAGCTTATACACAGGGGCATCCAACACCCACGGCGAGATATAATCTGGTGTCATCTTGAGTGAAATTTCCTTGGTGAATATGGGTTGCCTTGTGCCCGCTGAACTCTGCTTGGAATGCTTTGTTTGAGGTGCACTCACTGTGTCCTTTCCCTTATCCTGCATTGTTGGATTAATCCTTGGCGATTTGCGGGATCCTTTACCTTGTTCTATGATGACCTTCTTAACTGGAGTTTTCATTAACTACTGAATCCCTCCGTGCTGAAAGATTCTCAATGTTTCTTCAATAGTAAGCTCTTGCTCTGTGTAAAGCGGTTCAGACATCCACTAATGAGATAGCGGCTATGGTAGACAGAATACAGATGACTACTAGCTCAGGGGGTTAATCGCAAGAAAATACTAAGTGTTTGGTAACGCTCGCGAGTCTCCAAACGGTGTTATTTATAGGCACAGCAGACCCCCTCCCGTGCCCTTCAATGGCTAGATAGGCATTAAATGTGACCTCTGGTGGCCAAATCCCTTGGATCTTTCAGTCTTTTCATCTGTAAGTCTATCTAGAATGGCTATCTTCCCTTCAAATGTTGAAGCAGTTGTTGCAACAGCTATTTTGTCAAAAGGCATGCAACGACTATTTTTCTCTGAATGCTGCACCGAATTGCGTGGCAGGAAATTCCAATTCCTACGCAGTGCCTTCGCAGTACTAATCTTTGAACTGCCACGACCATTTTTCCACTACTCTGCTTTCGGCTCCTACATAGCTTCAACACTGCTGCTCAGTTCATACATTCTTCCTTTATGATACATGTACAGACTCTATACATTTCTATTGCCCAATTTCAACTGTACTTGACACTTAGAAATTTCTCCCCACGTTTATCTTTCCATGTGTTGCAAAGCAATACTATCACAATATAATTTAAGTCTGCTTCCATTTATCATAGTGGGTAGGGTATCACGAGCTAAAGTGGCTAACTGGACTGCACCACTGTTAGTGACATGCATAATAATATATGGACCAAGCCAATGCATTTTAAACTTGCCAGGAAATTTCATGAACTTGCTATCATAGAGGAGGACTAAATCACCTACCTGAAAGAATTTGTTCCTGATATGGCGATCATGCCATGCCTTTTAAGGATCCTTCTGGACTTGTTGTTGAAATCCTGCAATGAAACGATCCTCCTCCAAGACAACTAATTGTAGCAGTCTTTCATCTAATGCTTCGCGATCTGCCATTCCGGTGAATGCAGCAATCCTCAGACTGGGGACAATGTACTCCATTGGCATTATGGCCTCCTACCCATAAGCCAATCGGAAGGGTGTCTGTCCCGTCAATTTCTTACATGTTGTCTTGTATTCCCAAAGCACAGACGAGTTGCACAGGTCCCAATCATCCCTGTTTACATTGCACACCTTCGTTAGTGCGTTTTCCAGTATCTTGTTGAAAGCTTCAATAGTTCCATTCACCTGCAGATGATATGGTGTACTGCGGTGATGCCGAATGTGGAACTCCTTTGTCAGGGCCTCTATGGTCTTATTCAGAAAGTGAGTGCCCTGATCACTCATTTAAATTTTTGGACAGCCAAATCTTGACAAAATTTCCTCAAAAATGAACTGCGCTGCAACCCTTTATTGGTTTAGCTTCTTCCCACCTGGTGAGGTAATCTGTGGTAGTAATGATATACCTCGCACTAGTTATTTTCCCTGGTGGGTTTATAGGTCCCACAAAGTCAATTTCCCACTTATCAAAATCCTGTAAGGTCAACTACGGGTTCAATGGCATTTCGTCTCTCCGTGACGGCTTCCCTGTCCTCTGATAGACATCGCAGTTCCTGCAGTATTCCTTGGAGTCTTTATGGATGGTAGGCCATCATAGCCTTGTGCACAATATCTTCTGTGTAGTAGCATCTCCTGCGTAATGATCTCCCGCAATCCCTGAATGCGCATATGCTAGTATATATGGTTTTTCATGGTCGAGTACACATCTGCGCTGGACTTCATCTGGTACGAGTTTGTATAATTGACCTACAATGATAGTGAAATCTGTGGCATGCACTACTAGCTTCTTCTTTTGCTGAACAAAAAATTCTTGCGGTCTCAGCACTGTTGTCAGAAAATGAATGATATCCTTATAATAATCATCTGCAACTTGTATAGCAAACAGCTGCGCATCAGGCAGACTGTCTTCAATTTTCGTTGGATCCTCTCCCAACTCTATTCTAGACAGGTGGTCAGGTCCCAAATTCAGCCTGCCGGGTTTAATAACGATCTCGAAGTCATACTCCTAGAATAACAACAACCATCTACATATACGGCCCCCTAACACTGGCTTATTGACCAAGTATTTCAATGCAGAATGATCGGTGAGCATAAGGAAGTGTGCAACAAGTAGATAGTGTCTAAACTTTTGAAGGGCATATACCATCGCAAGTCCTTCCCACTCAGTAGTGGTATAGTTCTTCTCTGTTGTCGATAGATTTCTACTAGAAAATGTGATGGGGTGGTCAATACCCCCTTCTCCTGGCTGAGCTAACACAATGCCCAGGGAAATGCATGATGCGTCCACATGAACTTGAAATGGATTTGCCCAGTCTGGGAAGACTAGGATCAGTACGGTAACCATCTTTTCTTTCAGGGTGTCAAAACCCTATTCACACTCTTCGTTCCAAACGAACGACACATCCTTCTTCAACAACTTCTCCATTGTTGTGGTTATTTGTGCATGACCCTTAATGAACTTCTTGTAATAGCCTGTATGGCCCAAGGTAGAGCACATCATCTTAACTGAAGTTGGTGTAGGAAAATTTACAATGATGGCAATCTTCGCAGGGTCCACCATCACTGTTTGCAAGCAATATGTCCCAGTAAAATTCCATAGGGCACACAGAAGATGCACTTATTTAAATTCAATGATATTTGATGCTAGCGGCACTTGTCAAGCATCATCCTCAGGTTCATGCAATGGTTCTTCAACAAATGAAAGATAGTCCAGTCATCAAAATATGCTTCCAGAAACTTATGCATAAAATCCTTGAACGCCGCGACGACAACTCTGGAGAAGATGGCAGGTGTGTTCTTCAGACCAAACGGCATGACTGTATACTAGAATGAGCCCCATTCCGTAGCAAATGTCATCTTCTGCCTGTCCACGGGATCAATTCTGATCTAATGATAACCGGAGAAACCATCAGTAAATGAATAGGCCTCATTCCCTCCAATATTGTCAAGTACCTCATCTATAAATGGAGTAGGGAATGGGTCATGCATAGAGGCATCATTAAGTTTTATGAGATCGACACAAATCCTGATCTCACCCTTCGTCTTCTTGTCCTAGACAACCATAGGACTGATCCATTCATATTCCTCGACAAGTTCAATGATTCCTACCTCTAACAATTTGTCCAACTCTACGCGGACTCTCTCTTTATATCGTGGATTCAGTCTATACGGTCGCTGCTTCAAAGGTTTAGCGCCTGGCTTCAAAGGGATTTTCATGACTCCTAAGTCTCCCAATATTTCTTTCATCTCTATAAACTTGGTTGGAAATAGCTCATGATATTCGTGTAAAGTGTCTGCAATCTCTGCGATAGTTTGATCATCCCAGTAGTCTCCGATAGATGCGAACTTCGGCTCTTCACTCGTGCCGATGTTTACCTTCTGTGTCTTAATCGGTCCATTCATGTCCAGGATTTCCAATGGCAGTCCTTCTATATCACGTGCACCTTCTGACTCTGGTATATTGAGATTGCGTGGATCATCTTCATCTTCTTCTCTTCCATGCTCATCATCTTCAGCTAGATTATAACAATCTATCAGATGTTCTTCATGTTCTTTCCATTCTGAGTGTATGTTTGCAGGACTGTCATGTGTGCCGAAAAATTCTCCCCATGACATATCTTCGCGAGGATAATCTGTTCTGAATACACGTTCCTTGATTATATGCAGTGCCTCATGTATCAAAGGGTTCTCATCCTTGAAGGTTAAATCTCTTTGGAAGTTCACAGTTAATGTTTCCCAATCTAAGGTCTCCCTGCGTAACTCCAGGTCTAGATACCATTTCTTTGGAATATCCTCTTCCAAAGTATGCACAAATAGGTGCACCCACTCTTCAGGTGGTCTTTCTTCCCATGCCTGCAAGCAGACTTCCAAATGCTGACTAGGATCCGTCTGCCCATTGAACTTCTCAAAGGGTAAGGTAACCCTTGCTGTGAATCGAATCTGCATCTTTGTTCTGCATTGATCCCAAGTGTTCAATATCTACTTGTGTGAAGCCCACCATCTGGCGGGTATGCCATGGAGTGCCATATCCAATGCTGGTAACTTGTGCTCTTCTAGAACTACTGCAGTATAGTCTTGAATAAAAGTATAAATGTTAGCAGAACCATCAAATGTAGGGATTAGGATTACCTCCTTTCCAATCCAGTGTAGTGATTTCATGACCTGCGCGCACCTTCTAGCTGACACTTCATGCATGCGATTCTGCCAATTTTCCAGTCCAGAGTCTGAGTCAGAAACGCAGGAGCTATCACATCTACAACTAAGTGCACAGTCCACAGTAGGATTAACATAGTCCTCCTGGTTCGCAGTCATCTGGTAGAGCCGATCCAAGTCCTGAGCCTTAGATTCTTCCTGAATTGGCTCACTATATCTGTCCCCATTTGCAGGATCGAATGGTGCGATAACCCACAGATGCTTTCCTTCCAATATCATCTTCTTTATTTTCAAATTTATAATGGCTAAATTGTCAATAGCCCAGTCAATTCCTAACAACGCAGGAAAGGGCTTGCTATCGTCAACAATCTCGATGACTTCAAAGTCCGCATGGATTTGTACTCCATCAATATCAACCACAACATTGGTGAATCGGCCAAATGATAGAACTTTCTCTTGGTTGGCCATTCTCAACTGGATAGGTGACCATGACAACTTTGGTCGACCATCTACTGCCATGTATGCTTGGTTAAGACATTTACTTGTGATACCAGATCAAGCATAACTTTGTCCATCTCAGAGTCTCCTATCTGTGCAGTGAGCCTCATCTCGAGGTCCGACCTCTTATTTTTATTTATATGATGTACTATGCCATCAGAAGTTTCTGCTTCTATCTGTGGTTCATATAGATTTATTAGCTTCTCCAGTTCTGCTATCGCGTTTTCATTCTTCAGTCGCTTCATGCAGCTTCTTAGGAATTGCGCAACAGAGGTGCTAACATCCATTGTGTGTCTTGTCTTGTCATACACAGCAGGTGTGTCTTCAACACAAGGTACTTCGCTGCGCAGCGGGATCCATGGTGATTTAGGTGTTGGTTCTCTGAAGGTGTTCCACGTGTCAACGAAAGCTTCTTTGTTCTTCTTCAGATCTAGATCAAGCATCTTTCATCGGGCTTTTCTTACCCATAATTTTTCGAGAGAGCCCTGCTTCACATGAGCCTCTCCTGAAGTGGAATCCTTTGCTCCCCTATCACATCCTATCTCCATGCTACTGTGTGTGACTACTTTAATGCTAGGATCCGTAGGTATGTTCTCTGGTGCGATCCATTGGATGTTGGGGGCTGGCACGTCTATTCTTCTTCTTTTCTACATCTCTACGTCTAGCACCGGGCAATCTTCTATCGCATGCTCAAATGATTTACAATAATTACAGGTGGTGAAGGGATTTACACAGTCTCTGGATACATGACCTGGCTGTCCACAGTTATAGCAGATGACCTCGCCGTGGCCTCTTCCTTGTGCCGGGCCAGTATTTCATCCTCTACCATGGTATCCACCACCACGGCCTCTGTAGGTAGATTGATCATAATGCATGTTTTCTTGCTTTCGCTAGTTATCTTCTTGCACTCTGTACAAGCCAGCGCTTCTAATTGAATCCATGTCATGCTTTCTTTCATTCATTAGTTCATAGGCGTGGAAGTTAAATTCATCATGTCCAACTGATTTATAGAAATTACAATATAGATTCTTAGGTGTCTTCACATATTTCTGTATTGGGTAACAATCTTCAGGTCTATGACCAATAGTTCTGCAGATCTCACACCAGGGTGGCTAGTTCTGATTGATGGGGTCAGGTGCACCACTAACAAGGTATTCGTGGTATAAGGGACAGTTCTCTTGGTCATGACCTTCTCCTTCGCAACTCGTGCACTATATCTCGTGATGAGGTTCATATCACTGCTCTTTTCCATTCTTCATGCTCTGTAGCTCGAGTGTTAGGGTGGTAAGCTGGTTTTGAATCTGCGTCATCCCAGAACTAGACTCACCAACCGGTGAAGCCTCCAACTTCATCGTGATTTCCAAGGCCTCTGCCTGGGATGTAATATTCTACTGCATCAATGGTAACTTGATGTGCGGAAACAACACATCAATGAACCATTCTTTATGTTGTTCGAGGCCTATGACAAAACTCACCTGGTCCAAGAGGGTCTTGAACTTTTGGTCGAATTCCCAGACCGATTATGTCGGTCTCTGCTTGATTTCCTTCAGCTCAGTTACACACTAAGACTCAGACTTTGGTTTCTTGAACTCTTCTATCAATGTAGCTTTAATCTCTGCCATGGTCCTGGGCTGTGTGGTAGAATACTTCATGAACCAATGCAATGCTCTATCTCTGAATGTAGTAATAAGCGGGGGTTTCTTCTCATCATCATCTTGGATCTGTCTGACACTCCAGACATCTTCACAAAGGAACCAGTGCTGGTCAAGGTCTTATAGACCCTTCCCTTTGAATATAGGCAGCTTCATATCTGTATGGGCCATGGCTCTAGGGGGAGGTGTAGCACTCGAAGGGGCACCCTGAGGTGTGCCCTGAGGGGTGCTAGACTGTCGTAAAGGACTCTGCACAGTAAAGACAAATGGGCATATAGGGGTAGACATACTAGGCTATATATTCAGCGGGGTTGGCTCTACAAGTGAAGGATTCTGAGGGGTAAATGGGGGTGCGGCTTCGTTTTCAATATCAGAAGGAATCTCAGTATCTACGTGGAGTCCAAAGCCTCCAAGATTATTATTGAACTTGTATCTTTTCCCACTTCTTAAGTTGTGAGTATCTTTGTCGGAATCGCTATAAATCCTATTTACCATGACATCTTGAAAGAATTACTGCATTCTTAAAACACCTTTCTCAACTAACAACATCTTAATGTATATACTGAGATTGTTCAGGAACTTACCTTGGAAACCTCCGAAAAAGTGTGCTTCTGCTTGGCTATAGGATTTGAGCGTATCCACAACAAACTCTGTGACAAAGCCTTCTAGCATATGATTGACCCAAAAGTAAACTGTGCGCGTCAGTGGACTGTTTATCACTTTGAGCTGTGTTGTGAGCTCAGGATTCCATTCTATAGGAACTCCTCCTTGAAAACAAGTTTTCTTTTCTGCAAGCCGCGAGATCCATGTGTGCAGCTCGTCCGGAAATGTAGCCCAGAAAATATCGTGAATGCCATCCAACAAATATCTATTCAATGACTATGTGTTGCTTAGACGCAGATGTCTGTTCTCTTGTCTTTTAAAATCTCTTATTGTCTTATCCCACCAAGCTTGGATTTCTGTCTTCTCAGGATGCCAGTTCAATGCACTTTCCAAGAGCTCAGACTCTTCGTCACTCATCATGACTGGAACTCATCACAGATTGTAGCATGACAACGGAACCATTTGTTGGCTATACAAATGCTGACCAGAGGTTTTATGAAGACCCTGGTTCTACGCGGTTACCTTAAACCAACAAAACCCCTTCACATTGGCCCTTTCGGCAACAACCCGCAAGCAGGATGAGGTCTCACCCAAGGTGTTTCTAATGGGGCACTGCGGACTCAGATGTCCACAGTGAGTGATGAGTTGATGGTTGTGACAAAGTTTGCAGCAGTGCACTGGCTATGTGCTATGAGGGTCAGACTACGCGGCGATGACCAACATCGTGGTCCACACCACTACCTTCTTCCTTACTGCGGGGCTTACTACTATTCTATGAACACTGCTGCTTGACTTCCTACACTTGGACTATTTGCAAAATGCTTAAAGCAATGAGCTAAATATCACTCATCCATTCAGTCATACACTTAACTAACTTACTACTTAATGCTCAATCACACACTTAGACTGTTACTATTTTAAGCATAACCCTCAGGTGCGGAATAACTGTTATACATTCGTCGACTGCATTTATTCAGACACATAAATGACTTTCCCCATACTCGAGCAGACGATAGATTCATTGTCCTCATAAGCGAAGCTAATATTAACCATACATCTATTCATGCAGAATTAACATATCATTCCATACTCTCTTGATGGAAAATGCATATAAAAGCCTCCTCATAACAGATTGTGAGCAAATATTCAGACATCCAACTATAGAAACAGCTAAATGCAAACACACATATAAACATTCAGTCACTCGACACACTATTTAACGTGGTTCACTACCCCAGATGGGAAGCTACGTCCACAAGAACTGTGTTTGATATTTCTTTTAAGGAAGGGTCACAGTTCTTAGCCATGCACTCAGCTGCAGCTCTCTTCTTGCTCAAATAGGTCTCTGCGTACTCAGATCCAGAGCCTTTACAATCTATTCTTGATTCGAAAGATATTGGAATACAATATGATCACCATAACAATCATCAAAAACAACCCTTCACCTTGACCAACCCTTCCTATACAAAAATGGTCTTCTTAAATAGATCATGCCCGAAGGTCATGTCTTTACAACATTGAAGACCGAAACCCTTAGGGATTCCAAACCACTATGATCCCTCTGAACCATCATGTCAGCTTCTGATAGCGATTCTGCTATCATGGTAGTCCTCCACGCCTTAGATCTGTCACCTTCAGCCTTCATGTTGCGTGCACACCAACAGGTCATCCACTTCGAGCCACCCTTCCACTAGTGGACTCGTGCGACTGGCTCAACTCCCAGTTGCTTTCTCTGCATGCCATCCATCCCTTATTGGCCATGTACAACTGGCTCAGCTCCTAGTCGCTTTCCATCTGCCATTTTCCTTTTAATGGTCACGTACCCTGCTGCACGCCAAACTGTCACTTTTTCGACCCATCCTCTTCTTAATGGACTCATACAGTCGGCCACCTTCCTGATCTGCTTATGCCCTTAACTCGACATATTTCCAGTAGTCTCACCAAAAGTAGACCACTGCCAGTCTATCTGCTATATATGGCCATCCTCCATTCAATACACAACTTTACTGGTTCCACGTGGCCTACTACCTTCGCAGCACTAAACCTATGTAGTGCTTATCCTCATGGCATCCTTCAAAACTTGGTACTGCGCACATCTTTGCAGCACTCCTGATACTAAAGAAAAATTCGATATTTTCTTGAGTTGCACACAACTCTGGTCCATTTATCATCAAAAATGTCACCAAAAATGGTCCTATTGGGCTAGGCCCAACAAAAAGTCCCCCAGGGGCAAGTGAAAGTGGTTTTGTCTTGATCTTCTAGAGCAATCTGAATATGGTTATAGCCACTAAATCCATTGAGAATGGAGAAATACTTTTTCCCATACAAGGTATCAAGGACCTAATCGATGAAAGGTAAGGGGAAATGGTCCTTCTACGTTGCCTTTTTAAATTCTTTGTAATCCACACACACCCTCCATTTCCCGTTCTTCTTTGGCACAATCACAAGTGGGGAAACCCAATCACTGTCTAAAATTGGATATATAAATCCTGCTTCCAAAATTTTCTGGATTTCTTCTTTCACTATGTCTCTCAGGTTCGGGTTCATCCTTCATTGTGGTTGACATACAGGCCTGGAGTCGCTCTTAATATAAATGTGATGAGTGCACAGATGAGAAGGAATTCCTTTCATGTCTGTGTACTCCCAAGGAAAGGCTCCCTTATGTTATTTCAGCAGAGTGACTAGCTGTTCCAGCTCAGTAGGTGCCAGATTAGGATTGATATTCAATGTTTTTCTTGGCCCAAATTCTACTGGAACACTCTTCGAATTATTACGTACTGGAATTATACTGTCATCACCGATTAGAGTTTCTTCTGTAAGCTTTTCTTGTTCTATTGCAGCTAGAGTACTGTCCAAGATCTGATAGACACTTTGATTGACTAACGTGGGCTCACTGATGAAACTATTAATTGCATCATCCTTTGTTCATCTGTAAACATTAAGGCTCTCCCTATGGTTAGTAGTGGATGCACACCCTCTTCCTCCTCCAAATATGCCCATAATGCACTCTCAGCTTCTATGCTTGGTCGAGCTGGAGGGTACAAGGTTAGGCTCTTGATCTCAGTTCCATCTAAAATGGTCATAGATCCTGACCGACAGCTGATACAGGCATCTGCTGTGGCCAACCACGGTCTTCCCAAGATCAGTGGGTGTCTCGCCAACTAGGATTTTGGCTGTAACACCAAGAAATATGCAGGGTATTCCCACGAGTCGATTGAGATCACAAGGTCATCCAGGATCCCTTCAGGCTTGATCGTTGATCTATCAGCAAGTTCCAAAACTCTACGGGTTGGCCGAAGATTAGTGAGTCCCAATTTCTTCATATTTTCTATAGTCATAACGTTAATAGCTATGCCTAAATCCACCAAGACATTTGTAATTTTTGTGTTCCCTACGTGAACTGTAACAGTCCGGTTCCCAGGGTCATCGTATTTTTCCATATGGACCTTCCCTATTATCAATTCTGAAAGCTTCCCCAACATGTGGATAGTGGGGCAATTCTTGGGCCTTCTTCCTGTTTTCTTGACACACAAATCTTTAACCGTCTTAGCATAAATGGGCACATCATGGAGGGCCTGTAACAGTGGAATTTTAACATACAAATTTTTCAACTCTCCCACGAGATCAAATCGGGGAGTTCCACTTTTTTCAGCAGTTGCAATCGTTTAGGGTATGGTGGTTCTCTATTCAACTGCGTAAGCTATGCCACATCGTGTGTTGCTTCCTGAGTTTCAGCTACTGCTTTGGTAGGAGTATCTTCATCCTCAATAATGGGGTTGGCTGAATTAACCATGTTCTCATAGTGTTGATTTAGTCCAGTTTCAATCACTGGAGGTGACACATCCTCAGTGATAATAGGCTCCACTACCCTCCCTGATCGTAATTGTATATCATTGCAGGGAATCTAAGTAATGGAATACGACGGCATGTTGGCAGTCTCAAATTGATGGACTACTGTATTGTTTGGTTTCGAGCTAGGTTGTGCAGGTAGTTGTGGTTGAAGTGGTGCATTCATAGGTGCAACATTGTTTTGGAAAGGGAGTTGTGGTTGTTGATACTGCTGATGCTGATACTGTTGAGGAGGGTACTATTGATACTGAGTCTGGTGATGGGGAAAGTTATTTCCTTGGTAAGAGTTTCTCCAGTTGGAATTCCAAGAAGCTTGGTTCGACTACTGTGGCCATGGTGTCCATGAATTAGGATTTTGCATTGGATTCTGGGATGGATGCCACTGGTTGCTGGAATAATGTGAAGGGAATTGTGTATTCATATTGTGCATATTATTCATTCCATTCATATTATGTAGAAAAAATGCTAGATCTGCATTCATATCTTGGTTTCTAGGCTGCCATGGTTTTTTCTGTGCCATAAAGTATGCTGGCTCTACATCTGGAATAGATGCCTGCAGGACTACTTTGACCTCAGGTAATGATGGACACTCTTTAGTATCATGCTCAAGTTCACATATCCTACATACCTCTGCTTTGTCCAATGGTCATTCCTTCAGTGGATGCTTCTTCCTACATTTAGGACATAATACCCCAAGTGTAAGATCTTCTACCACTTGTTTCTATTTTTCCCTCATGACATCCAACTCTAAGGAAATGGAGCTCATCATGTATGTTTTAAAGTTCTCCAGTAAGTTGCCTATTTCTGCTCGAGTGGCCCCTCCACTACCTGACTTCTAAGTCCTAGTGAAGACATCCTGGTCTCGGTCTTTGTCTCATTTGCTGGTTCTAGAAGATCCCCTGGAATACCTTCGACATAATTCAACAATCTTTTCAAAAGGTTCCTTCGAGATATCCCCTTTCCCTAGCCGATTCAACATATCAAGGCAATCTTCTCTAATTCCTCTTAGTAAGATAATCTTGAGCACATCCTTTCCAATCTCAGCATGACAAGATCTTTGTAAATTGTACAACAATCTTTCCACAAAGTCTTCCAAACTCTCTTCATCCTTCTGAACCATTTTAAACAACTCTTCCTTTATATCTCTAGTTCTACAATATTCTTGATACTTAGAAACAACAAAGGTGTTTTTCATTTGGTCCCAAGTAGTAATCGTCTCACGACCCAGACTCATGAACCAGTGCAGAGCATTTCCCTTCAAGGTGGCTGCGAATAACTTCAGCTTCTGAGCACTAGAGGTGTAATCATAGCTGCGACAGAGGATATCAAACTCAAAAATAAACTCATCAGGATCCTCAGAGGACTTATGTTACACAGAAATCTTCCACCTTGTGAGCATCAACATTCTTTGGCCTATAGGATGCATTTCAGTGACTCAGATCCATTTTTATCCTTCAGTGATACCATTTTTCCCTATTTTTATTCCTACGTGCCTGTTGCATCACTATAGCATGCGTACTCGCGAGTTGCATCCTTATAGCCCACGGGTAGCATGTAAAATGGTAAAAACCACTAATAATTACTTTTTACTCCCAAAAAGCGGTCATTGGGTGACCTTTGGCTCTCCATCTACCCAAGTAACGTCTCGATGAGTCCTTTCACCTACCTTTGAGAGCACTATATATTGAGCACATATGGCTTATAGACGGGAGGAAGAAGAGAATAGTAAAGGAACTCTAGTGTATTTTTTCCCTATCTTGAGTCTACACCCATTGATCCTTGTAGTTGTGAACCTCTTATGTTCACCTTCCAAACTCCTTCTAGTTTGAGTTTTCCATTCATGGAGGATTGAAGTGGTGGAGGCACAAGTAGATTGATCTAGATCTTGGTTTAGATTGGTTGTCGGCAAGAGGTTGTATCACTTTGTACTTCTTCTTGTTCATTAATAGAAATACTCATATTCTCGTCCATTCATGGTGTGAATGTAATTTATTACACATTGGGTTACATTTGCTTATGATATTATGGACCATTGTTATTGATAATGTTAATGTAAATTATATATTATATGTACTTGTTGGATAATGGCTGTCAAGACTAATTTGCAGATTACAAGTGCATGGATTGAAAGATCCTATAGGGATCTACATCAAACGTTGGATCGAGGTTGGTTACATTTCTCCATTATCTTAACATTGTCATTTATAATAGCATTGATTTGAGAATTGAGTAGATTTATGGTAGTCATTTGTTTGTTATGGTATTCCCAAGCCATAGTGAGTTTTCTCCAATACAGAAATGGCGACTCCACTGGGGAAAACATCCACGTTTGGGAAAATGTTTTAGCATTAGTCCATAATTAGAGTTGTTGTTTATCGAAGCTCTGTGTCACTGATTGGCCATTGAGATACACTGTAGAAAACTTGCTTTTTTCTGATCCCCTGGACTCTTTATTTTCCCATTTGCCTTTCCTCAGCTGCGGGCTAGCTTAGTTCTGCCTGCGTCTACCCGCCTCTATTTACTCTACTGCTCGCAGGTACCCACAGGATTTCCTTTGACAGTAGCGTGTAACTCCGGATTTTGTTGGTTTATGACTATTGGTTGTTGCTGGGTGAGTTTGGTTGGTTCCTGAGTCTTTATTGGCCTCTTTCTTGACTGTTTCATGCCTTGGTTGTGATCAGATCTCTTCGTTTCTCTTGGTTGAGCCTTCTTGGTCTTTTACCAATCTTTCGTTTTAGCCTGTTGGTTACTTCCTTTTGAGCTCATTCATTTGGCTGAGTCTTGCTATTTAGGATCCGCTGGGTTGTCTTAGTGATCTTCTCGGCACTTTAGTGACTAAATAGTAGGATTTTGCTTGCATTTTTTCATTCCATTTATATTGAAAAAATACAAAAATATTCATTTAGTTTTTTGCATTTTCCTTCTTGTTTATAAGCAAAAATACAAAAATATTTTATTTCCATGTACTGCATCTGTGAAATTTCCCACATAAGATCCAAAGAGATGATGTAAACCTCACAATGAAAGAATTTAGGAATAATAGAAGAAGAGACAAGCAATAGAACTTAGATCCAAAGAAACTCTGATTGAGGAAGAATAATTACACATGTTACTATTAACAGAATAATGAACTGATAAATATACAATGCTGAGTATGAGGATTCGAATTCACTAGGAGGAATTCGAATTGGCCTTCATGCACAGATCCATAATCAGTGGAGAGTCATCAAGGCCTAACTAGGAGTCCACCTTCTCATCAGTGAAGTCATCAATGCACAAGTAATGATCAATCGGGAGTCAAACTGAGTCTAAATGAATGTGGTTGGTGTAACTGGCACATGGAAGTACTAATATAGTGGAGGAGGCTCAGTGGAGGGTGCCATAGGTTCTAACTGGAGTCAGAATGGTCAATCTAGTCTCACTGGAGGTCCAATAGAGTGATAAACTCAGTAAATGGTCAGTTAATCCTTAAATCAAGGAAATAACTAATGATCACTCAATATAACTGAATATAACTAGATTGGTAGGTGAAGAAGGTGCCCTTGTCATGCAGTGGGGCAAAGGAGGGAGAATTAGTCACTGGGAGGCCTAGAAATGATCTGAAAGAAGCTCCAGGGGCTAGTTTGTTGAGGACTAGGTGCTGGGACTGATGACCTAGAATGCATGCAAAATGCATGCAAGCCCTAATTGCATGCAAACCCTAATTTTGCATGCATGACTGAAAATGAAAATGACTGGAAAGATAGTAGGACTAGGACGGAGTATAGGAATATCCTAACACCCCTCCTTAATCCATCCTGGGTGCTGGTAATTAGGACCAAAGGTCACCCATACAATAAATGAAATGATAATAAAATACATAACTGTCCATAAACTGAGAAAATGGGGAAAAACCTCATGGGAAAAATACCCCCCCTCAAAAGAACAGTAAATAACTCAAAGAACCATCTTGCAGAAAAGAAAGAAGCTTTCATCAGTGAAAACTTTTGTAAAATACTTGGCAAGCTGATCCCATGTAGGAAGGTCTCCCACTGTGTGGAGGATGAAGCAAGTCTTTCAGGAACTTTTTCTGTATCTAGAGCGAATGGAACATGAGTAGTCTTCCCAAAAGATAGAAGAGAGAATCCCATCATCATGTTGCATCTCTTATGGAGAGATGGATGGCATAATGCAAGGTTAGCATGCTGCTGAAGTCTAGTAGTTCTGTAAGCAAATAAATCATCAACTGTGTTCTCAGTAGTAGCAAGGACTGTGTGAGAACATATTTCTCTAGAATCTGGGTTGAGAATAGGTGTTGGTTCTGAATCTTCTTGAACCATGATCTCAACATCAAAATCTTGATCTTCTTCTTCACTAGAATAGGAGTCACTGGAAGAGATGTCACCGTGATCTCCATCATAATCTAAAGGAATAGTTGGAGAGAAGTGCATGAAGTGTGAGAACTCATATGCCTTTGAGGCATCATTTGCAATCCCATTCGCTATAACCTTCCCAGTGGAGATTTTTGTAATCTCTACTGTGTCTGGACCAAAAATTACTTGTTTTGGAGATCCTGTATGAGACATTTGATATACTGACAACAAATTAGCTGTAAGAGAAGGAAAAAATAAGACATTTTTGAACTTACCATGCTCGATATGAACTGTACCCAAACCTTTGGTAGAAATATGAGAGTTGTCTCCCATGTGAATGGTAGGCCCATCTTGGAGATCCAAAGAGGAGAAGGATTCTTCTTGTGCCCTTATGTGGTTGGAAGCTCCAGAATCTATGAGGAGAGATTTTGTCTTTGAAAAACCATCCATCAATGCATGACAATCATCAGTTCCACTTCCAGAATCAAACATCTTTGCTTCTTTTGGAACAACAATTTGGTTTTGTTCAAGAAGCTTGGTTAGAAGATCAATCTTCTTATGCATGCAGGCATGCTCAGGATGGTTTCCTCTCTTGCTGTAGGTACAATTTGGTCTCTTTTGTTTGTCATTCTTGGATCTTGAAGGTTTCTTTCCTTTTCCTTTTTGTCCCCCTTTTGCATTCGCTCCACTTAATTCACCAGCTAAAAGAGCTAGATCTCTGGAGGTTTTGATGGCACACATTTGAAATAGTTTGTTCTCTTCTTGAGTGAGAGCTTCAATGAAGTCACTTAAGGTGGGAAACTTTCATCCAAGGATGGACATTTGAACAGAATGAAAGGTAGATACAAAGACAGAAAATTGAGATCCAAGTTTGCTCAATATAGAGAGTATCAATTGCTCATCACTTTTAGTGATGCCACATTGCTTGCAATGCAAAACCAAATTCTGAAATTTGGAGAAGAAATCTTGGATGCTCTCGAAATTGCTAGGTTGAAGGGCAACCAATTTATTCTCAAGAATGTAGACTCTCAGTTCATCTTGTTTTCCAAAAAGAATCCTCAATTTTATCCATAGATCATTTGGAGACTTCAATCCATCAGTATGAAACAATAGATCATCAGATATATGAAGGCATATGAATCCAAAGGCTTCATCAATTCTGTTTAGGTGCTTGATTCTCTTTTCAGCCTGATGTGGTATGGCATATTTTTCCTCAACTATTCTAGTAAACCCTCTTTATGGCAAGAGTATTATCATCTTCCTCTTCCATTCGAAATAATTGAAAGGAGTGAGAAGTATAGAAGAAGGAGCATTCGAATTGCTCATCTTGACTGCTTGAACAAGTGCAAATAGAAGGCTATTGAATCTGTTGTTGCAATTGCTGGAAATTCAAAAATACCTACAAAAACACTCTCAAGAATGGAGGTAGAATATACTCTCAAGGCTCTTATACCATGTGAAATTGCCCACATAAGATCCAAAGAGATGACGTAAACCTCACAATGAAAGAATTTAGGAATAATAGAAGAAGAGACAAGCAATAGAACTTAGATCCAAAGAAACTTTGATTGAGGCAGAATAATTACACATGTTACTATTAATAGAATAATGAACTGATAAATATACAATGCTGAGTATGAGGATTCGAATTCACTAGGAGGTATTTGAATTGGACTTCATGCACAGATCCATAATCAGTGGAGATTCATCAATGCCTAACTAGGAGTCCACCTTCTCATCAGTGAAGTCATCAATGCACAAGTAATGATCAACCGAGAGTCAAACTGAATGTGGTTGGTGTAACTGGCACATGGAAGCACTAATATAGTGAAGCAGGCTCATTGGAGGGTGCCATAGGTTCTAACTGGAGTTAGAATGGTTAATCTAGTCTCACTAGAGGTCCAACAGAGTGATAAACTCAGTAAAGAGTCAGTTAATCCTTAAATCAAGGAAATAACTGAAGATAACTCAATATAACTGAATATAATTGGACTGGTAGGTGAAGACGGCACCCTTGTCATCCAGTGAAGCAAAGGAGGGCGCATTATTCACTGGGAGGCCTAGAAATGATCTGAAAGAAGCTCCGGGGGCTAGTTTGCTGAGGACTAGGTGCTGGGACTGATGACCTAGAATGCATGCAAACCCTAATTTTGCATGCATGACTGAAAATGAAAATGACTGGAAAGCTAGTAGGACTAGGATGGAGTATAGGAATATCCTAACCGCATCTTGCATCGAGTGCTTGTTTCCTTTAGTTTCGGTTCTCCCTGTGCATCGAAAAGACAAAAGATTGCATCTTTATTTCAGAATTGTTGGTTGATTTTGCATATTAGTGACATTGTTTTATTGGATAGATGAGTCTAAGATTGGATGATGTTGCATACTATTGAGTCTACACATCACTAGTTTCACGATCATATCCATTGAGTAATCACAGCCACTAAAATTAATGCTTAATCATAAAATTGATTAGATTGATTTTATTTATAGGGTACACCAACTAGCATAGGTTTAGAGTCTTGGAATAGATCATTGTGAGTTAACAATCTAAGACTACTAGACGAAACATTAGGTGTTTGACCAAGGAGTATAGGAATCCATGGTATAGATTGGTGTTCTCAGGAAGCTCTACTCAATCCAGACTTAAGCACAAGGTCATGGGAGGTTGGTTGAGGAGATATCCTTCTGATACTGGCTGAACGTGGGAGATATATCTAGGATTTGTTCATATCTGGGGGTACCGGAGGTTTGTCCTCTTGTGCTTTAGGCTTAGCTACCCTACCCATACAACAAGTCCCACCTCCGATTGTCCCTCCGAGCATTGGTTATATTGCAATGAACATATTTTGCTTACCTAGGTACCACATAGGGTACTTGCAGTGGTTATGTTGTTTGTGTCCTAAGTCAAATAGGGATTCGACAACACAGTTGTGTTTGTGTAGTTGACTTGACCCTGTCGACACAGTGAAGCCCGGGTGTCTCTATAACTGATTCTGTTACCTACCACTATAGTTTGGGAGTCTCAAGCCTCTCCTAGGCGAGACATACCGGCTCTAGTGTCGGGAGCTCATTTAGCCACTCTGTTTGTCTGCTCTTGGTTGTAGTTTCTTTAGGTGTGTGCTTTTGATTTACTGGTTTTGATCGATAGTTGGCCTTTAGGGGACATTGTGTCTCTCTGCGGAGATATCATGGCGTGGAGCCCTACTCTCGGCCGATCCCTTCGTTTTTCTAGTTTAAAGCCACTCGAATTTAAACGACGTATTGCTAGAGGACGTTGGAGGGATCCCTTTGAGTCTTCAGATTCTTACGTGACTTATCTTGAAGACTACATGGTTGCACATCCCAATATTGGAAAAGATCCTTCTATTCCTTCAAGTAGAGTTGAAGATACTTCCGACCCCCATACTCCTCGTGAGGATTGTGGAGGTGATCCACTTGACACTCAACCTGGTTCTATTTGGCCTAATCCACTTGACTGGGATCTGTTTGATCGTTCAAATCCAGATAATTATCTTTACAGGATGCTTGAATTACCCGAGGAGGAAGAACAGGACGAGCCTTTTGTTCCTTCATTTCCACGTTATTATAGATACGGGAGGCCTGAGACTCATGATGAAACTGGCCCTATGATCAACCCCATCGCACTCTCTTTTGGTATTCCTATTCATAGTACTGTAGAACCTTCCACTACGGTTGGTACTCACGCTAGCACTAGTCAAAGTGTTAGCCATACTATACCCACTGGGGGCACTACCCTTACTGGGGGCACTATGTTGTCCACCCAATCACATAGTATCGGGACTGGTCAGATTCCTAACCATGCTAATGTTGGAACGCGACCACCTCCTAGGATTACCCAACCTAACCGGAATGCTATTCGGAATATGACTCGCCATCCACCACCTAGTACACGTGCCGCTACTCGTCAACCCAGGACTACATTTGCACATGATACCGTTCCTCCCAACCATGGGGGTGGAAACATACCGCATACTTTTCTGTCGACTACCACCACTAGTAATGCTAATGTAGGGGGTGGGAATATTTCCTATCCACATGGACATCATACCACCAACCCTACTACTAATCACACCAATGTTGGGGCTGGGAATGCTTCTCATGTTTTTGGTCACCACACAACTACTCAAGCTAATCCTAATGCTAGGGGTGGAAACATACCATACCATTATGGTCATTACAACACGGTTCCCACTATGAATAGTACATACATTTCCCATACTCATGGTGGCAACCCTTACTACAACATAGTCGGTGCTGGCCACTAGTATCACCCACCAGCCCAATATGGTGCTCAAAACGTGCATATACCTGCTTACTCTCAAATGGGTCCGGTAGGGGGAGGTTATCAACCTTATGGCCATGGGAAAGCTTATGGACCGTCAAGTCCTCAATATTAGCAGTTTAATCCTCATGGTCAATCTTTTGGTCCATCTTATAACACAGTTCCGTTTAACCAACCTTTTATGGGAGCCTATAATCTAGCTTTCCAGCCATAGCTCCCGTTCCTTGCACGCTTGAATCTCCTGGATCTTTCGAAGCTCACGAATGATCCGGTGTGTCACGACCCTACTTGGCCCCCGGTCCCTACCAAGCTCCCTTCAGACATTCCGAAGTTTGAGGGGAAAGTTGGTGAGGACCCAGGAGATCATGTCACGACATTTCACCTTTGGTGTTCCTCCAACTCTTTGAATCATGATTTCGTTCGTTTACAACTATTTCAATGCACCCTCAAGGGGACAACCACGAAGTGGTATGTGGAGTTTCCCGGAAACATCTATAGGGGATTCAACGAGATTGCTTTGGTTTTCTTAGACCATTTCCAGTTTCCGGTTCGTTATGATACTGGTACTGAGTTATTGTCCACCTTCCATCAGAATAAGGCTACACATATTTCTAACCACGTTCAAGAGTGGCATTGACAGAAGAGATTAGTGAAAACCAACATTCTTCCAGAGTTCCTGTTGGAATGGTTCCTTAAGTCTTTACTCCCATACATTGCTAAGGATGTTTCGATGTCTGGAATTGTGACTGAGGAACAAGCTATATTGAAAGTCTAGTAGTTAGATCTACTTTATTCTGAGTCTGGCATTTTGGATGACATTATTCCTAATGCACCGAGAACAAGACATGAACCTACATCAGTTCCTGGACTGCATGCCGACGACATCATGGGGTCTGCATTCACTTGCCCTGTAGACTTGGTAGCTAATCAAATGAAAAATTCATCGCTAAACCAATCTGCTCCCGGATAGGTACACACCTTGTCCACTTCCATGCCACCGTCTGATGTACACAATGTGCAATCAACGAAATCGTCCTATAACCAACAACCTGATGGTAAGAAAAAGAGGAGAAATAATCGTAGGGGTGGAAACAATGGAAGTAATAACAATAGCAATCGTAATACTCGTTGTAAAGAGAATTCCAACCCTCCTCGGGAAGGTGGTAATGCTGGTGAGGATCTTAAACCTAGGCGTAAGGTGAAATTCCCTTGTAAGCTTTGTGGGGAGGATCATCTTACTCACTTATGTCCTCGAATTGAAGAAGCATTGAAGCATTTGGAACAGAGCCCAACTGTGTTGAAGGATCCCCTTCCTCATCATCAAAACATGGCTTCGCATGCTCCCACCACTGTTTATGGTACTAATGAAACGGCAATGTCTTCTTCCAATACTAGTGGTTATGGATGTGTGAATATGGTTCAATCGGAGATTTGTGTTGCTACTCGTCAACACGATTATGGTGCACCACAACCAAATTTGGGGAATGAGCCTCTCCCTCCTCTTGACAATTCCTTGCATATCGAGAAGCCCTCTATTATACCACAGATACCGAAAGGTGTTCTCAAGTGCTCCATGCATAATCATAATGCTTGAGCCGCCCAAAACTACTCCATCATAGAAGATTTGGGCCAAAATCCATGTGCCATGTCAGCTCTTGAGGTTTTCCAAGCCTGTCCTTCTCAGAAGCATGCCCTTTTGAGTGCGTTAGGAGTTCAGGATGGGGGAAATCCTAGTGTTGTCAAGTTCGATACTACTGATGTCCAACCTCGCTTACCTTACCACGTGGCTTTTCAAATCCAGGTGGTTTTCCTTAAAAGCTTCGTCAAACGTACTATGGTTGATGAAGGTTCCTCTGCGTCAGCAATGTTGTTAGCTTGTTGGAAATATCTTGGCTCTCCTCCTCTACTCGCATCTAAAACTACACTCACTGCATTTGACAATAGGTATTTTACGCCGCATGGAATTATCCCTTCCCTTGTTGTCTCCTTGGGAGGTAAGTCCGTGACTGTTGAAGTCGAAGTGGTTGATGCACCCATAGACTACAACCTTTTACTGGGTCAGAACTGGATGTATGCTATGAAGGCTGTCGCGTCTACTATATTTAGAGTTATTTGCTTTCCCCATGAAGGCAAGATTGTGACGATCGATCAACTGGATTATGTTGGCACTCCTTCCACAACATCCATGGGATCTGTAGTCCCGCAAGTTTCTAATTCTCAGCCAAAAACTAGGAACATAGGTGTTGGAATGTACCCCTCATTGATGGGAACTTTTAACCATTCTGCACCTGTGAATTTTATTGGAACCATTACCGACAATGCGTCTCCTCCTTCGAATAATATGTTATTCTAGACCTCCTATTCAAATGTTCTGTGGATTTTACCATCCACAAGTTCCACGTCTGGAGACATTGCGCATGTCGGGATGTCTACGCCTTTATCTGTAATGGAGCTTGCTTATGATCATATCCAACAAACCATTGCAGATTTGGATCTCTCTTCTTCCCAGAAATTTGAACAAGATCCCGTTATGCTGCCAGTTTGGGCAGCCAACTCGTCTTGCTCCCACGATTTCCTTGATGGTACTTTTCCATCTAATGAAGCTATCCTTGAGGCCATGTGTGGTAGTGAGAGGCCTTGGGAATATATGCACCATCGCTCTTATTTCCTTCCCAACCTCGACCTTGTTGAGCAGGTGGAGTTTATGATCACTCTAGCTGAGATGGTTGGTCACCCTGTGGATCCTTTGGAGTCTCATGATGTTTTTATGGAGGGGAATATGGCCAATATTTCCCCAACCATTTTGATCAACATCTCTCGCATTCTTGGAAAGGTAGAGAACGTTTACGTCAGTGCCGATTGCACTCTTGAGGAGATTGCTATTTACACTAACTTGTTTACTGAACTCCGGGAAGCTTTCGCCTGGTCATATGAGGAGATGCCAGGAATAGACCCCCGCATTGTTGAACACGATATTAGAATGTATCCTGATGCTAAACCAATTTGACAATGCTTACGTGTTGTGAACCCTAGGAAGGAAACTACTATTAAGGCAGAGGTGGAGAAATTTCTCAAAGCGGGTTTCATCTACCCTGTTCCCCTTATTGAATGGGTGTCAAACACCGTTCCTGTGGATAAGAAGCAGGGAACGATCTGTGTATGCATTGATTTAAGAGATTTGAACGGTGCATGTCCGAAAGACAACTTCCCCACACCATTCATTGATCAAATATTGGATGCTTGTGCGGAGAGTGAGATTTTTTTATTCATGGACGGATTCTCGGGTTATAATCAGATTCAAATCAAACCCGTGGACCAACATGAGACAACATTTATTTGTCCATGGGGAACATTTGTGTACTAGAAAATTCCCTTCGGCCTAAAAAACACTGAAGCTACTTTTCAGTGAGCCATGACCTATGCCTTTCACGATCTTAAGATGATTATGGAAGTTTTCTTGGATGATCTTGCTGGCCATTCTCGCAAGAGAGTGGACAACCCCAAGCACCTCCATATGATTCTCGAACGATGTATCTACTACAAAATTTGATTGAATCCAAACAAATGCATCTTTGCTGTCAGTACTGGTCGCCTTCTAGGATTCATAGTTTCGAAGGAGGGTATTAGAGTCGATCCTCTCATGTTGATGTATATATAACTTCGGAATGTATTTCACATATATGTATATTGTATTCCTATAGAGATGGTATTATTCCTCTATAAGGAAGTGTCATCATTTATATTGTAAGTTTCGTAACTTATACTTGATGGGTTATTAGACCACCTTGTTTGGGGTCAGCCCTGTATAAGTCATGTGGGTCAAAGGGTTATTAGACCACCCTATTGGGGGTCGGCCATGTGGGTCAAAGGGTTATTAGACCACCCTATTGGGGGTCGGCCCACTCAGCATTATGTTATGTGGTTAAGTTTGAGCCTACATGAGTTAGGTAAAAAGGCAAGTCAAGTCAAGTATAAATAGAGTGCGGGAGGCACTCTATTTACTCACTCACTTCTCACACATGCACTCAAGGAGGAGTGGCGCACTTATGGAGGAGGAGGATCTGCTGCTAGGTTGTGTCTATCTCTTATGGTTGGTTGTATCATTGCTCTATCTATCTCTGAGGAAGTTATTGGGGTTTTTCACCTTTATGGTTTTCCCCAAGTAAATCTTTGTGTCTCTTGTGTGCTTGCATTATTGTCTCCATGATTGATATGCTGTAGATATGCTGTACATGTTGTTCTCTCAGTTAAGATCCTAGATCAGATTGAAGTAAATTCAGAAAATTTAACATCTCAAAGTTGAGGCAATACTTAAGTTTCCTCCTCCACGTAATCTGTTACAACTTCAGAGCCTCCAAGGGAGAGCTACTTTTCTGTGTCGTTTTATAGCTAACTATGCTAGTATTACTAAAAATTTTGCACGCCTATATAAGAAAGACACACCTTCTATCTGGGATGAGAAAGCCCAACAGTCTTTCTATGCTCTTAAGAAAGATTTGGTATCAGCCCCTGTGCTTAGTCCACCGGAATTTACACGAGATTTCGTTCTTTATGTGGATGCATCTCAAGAGACTATTGGCATGGTCTTGGTTCAGGTAGATGATGCACTTGTCGAGCATGTTATCTATTATCTCAGTCAAAATTTCGTAGACACTAAACTAAGATATACTCACGTAGAAAAGTTGGCACTTGCGACTGTTCAGACAGTCCAACGGTTATGGCATTACATTTTGCTTCGAACAACCACCATTGTAGCTCACATCAATCCATTTTAGTTCGTTCTATCACGAGGCCTTATCAGGGGTAAGTTTAATAAATGGATTGTGATCCTTCAGGAATTTGATCTTGATTTTGCTTCAGCAAAATCGGTGAAATCATTAGTGTTCGCTGAGCTTATGTCAGACCTTCCATGGCTTGACGAGGATGTCATTCATGAAGATTCCTTTGTGGTTGAACACTTATTTCTTATCTCGATCGAGGACCCTTGGTATGGGGATGTCATTGTATATCTCCAAAATTTGAAGTTTCGTCCGCATTATTTGCGAGACGAGCGACGGTGTGTGAGACATCATGCTAAAGATTATACTATCGTCGGTGACACTTTGTATCGCCGAGGAAAGGATTCCATTCTCTGTCGTTTCTTGACTCATGAAGAAGAGGAACAGGTACTTAATGATTTCCATGTGGGGCCGTGTGGTGGTCACTTATCCGAGCTTGATACATCCCAGTGTATAATGCGAGCTAGTTATTTTTGGCCTACTATCTTGAAATATTGTATTAACACTATGAAGAGATGTCACCCTTTCGAGGTGTTTTCTTAGAACATACACTCGCATCCAGTGCCCCTCCATCCGGTTGTCACTGTCGGTCCCTTCACCAAGTGGGGGGTATATTCTATGGATTCCAAACCAGCTTCAGTTGGAGGGCATCACCATATTATTGTGGCCGTGGATTATTTTTCCAAATGGGATGTGGCCATGCCTACTGTTAAATCCGATGGTGCTACTGTAGCCCATTTCATGTTAAACTAGATTATCACTCGGTTTGGTATCCTGAAAGAGATTGTCACTGACCATGGCAGTCACTTTCAAAATAAGATGATGGAGGATTTGTCTCTAAAGCTTGGGTTTCATCAGGAACACTCGTCTTCGTACTATCCTCAAGCGAATGGTCAGGTTGAAGCAGTAAATAAGTCTTTGAAGACCATTCTCCAACGTACCATACAACAAAGCAAGACCAATTGGCATATCATGTTATATCATTCTTTGTGGGCATATCGAACCACAGTTAAGACTGCCACCAGGGTCTCACCATTCCAGTTAGTTCATGGTGTGGAGTCAATTTTACCGATTGAATGCAAAATCCTTTTACTCAACTAGCCATAGAGCTCCTCATTGATACGATAGAGATTGAGCAACATTTAATACACCTCGAGCAACTTGACGAGCACCGTCGAGATGCCACTGTAGCCATTGATGTTAACAAGCGTCGTGTTAAGGTCCAATATGATAGGTCTGTCCGTCCCCGGCAATATGCTGAAGGTGACTTGGTACTCTTGTTTTACCAAGCTAAAGAACCCCTGGGGGAAGGCAAGTTCAATCCCATGTGGCACGGGCCTTACATTGTGAGCCGTTTCCTTGAAAAAGAAGCTTATGAGTTAGAAGACTATGAGGGAGTTGTCTTGAAGGATCCTAGAAATGGGCTCTACCTCAAGCGGTATTACACTTGAACCTTTGGTTCGAGCTGATACTTTTGTACACTATTTTATAGTTTTTCTGTACATAGTCTAGATTGCCTTTTTGGTTGTCGGGTTTGCTGATTAGCCTCTGTTTGATTGACAGATGTCAATGGGATGTCCTTCGTTCTTAGGTTTCGTAGATGGTGCTAGCCGACATATGCAGCAGCTTGCTTCTGCTGCCTAGGTTATCTTTTCGCCTGACCACCTAGTTGTGTCTTCAGGAGGTGCTTGTCTTGGTCCTACGTCTAATAATGTCGCTGAGTATAGTGCCATTGTTGAGCTACTTCGGGATGCCATTTCACATGAAATCCAATCTTTAGAAGTCCGCCTGGATTTAAAACTAGTTCTGTCTCAGATGAATGGGCAGTACAGTGTACGAGACCCTACATTACTACGGATATTCCTGAAGGTACGACTCTTGGAGAGACATTTTGTTTCTATTACATATATTCATATTCCAAGAAGTCATAATTATATATCTGATGCATACGCTAACTATGTATTAGATTGGCATTTGTCACATTCATCATGAGCACGTAAATACAAAGACATTCATACATTTGTAACATACACACATAGTAGAACCAAGAACCAAAGTTGTATATATATATAAATACGTCCAAAAATGGTAGTGTCATACAAAACTGGAGCCTGTAGCCCTCAAAAATATACATATCAATACAAAATGATGAGACCCTGGGATATCTATTCCCTCCAAGGAGGTCTAGCTGCCACCTCGACATGATGTGTCTCACAGTAATACTATAATGCGTTGGCCATCCGTTGCAGTAGCCGCACCCACTCACCAGGAACACCCACTACTTGGCATTGCATAGCCTCAGGTAGTCGGGCTACCTCTATCAGTGGTACTAAGGAAACCATCTGTGATATGTTGCACCGTAACATCTGGAGTGTGCTCCCTACTACAACATTTGCTGCCACCTCATCCCTAACCCGACAGCCATGTCTTGGGAAGCCCTCGGGTCTCACCGGGACTTTGTCTGCGAGCAAACAGTCACCTATTAGCACATGATACTACCACAAAAAATATTTTTTGCATTTCAACTATAATAAAAAATACATAAAAATTTAATAAACACAAAATCAAAAGAGTACTCACCGATGTCTCCAAAAGTTGTGCCTGGTGGGAGCAGCATGTCACAGTCCTATCTAAAGTCTATCCCCGCATAGGGGTAGTCCTCGATAGCGATCACCTACCGGTTCCACCAGTGGAAGAACTCCTAAGTATATGGTGACGCTAGACAACCACCACCCTGTTGTGTCAGGATCTCATCCCACGGGGTGAGGGATGGATCACAGAGACTGTGAGAAGGGACATCCACCTTCGGAATAAGTCCCAGAACCCTCTCAAAGAAGAAACTGTAGAGGATGCTACCATACCCAAAGTTTTTGTCCTTACCCTCTTTGCATTCCTTCAGTTGTGTCTTCATGGACACCAGCAGAGTAGTACACCAGTCGATATAATAGGCTGTGTCAAATTTTGAGCATTAATTCACAATACTCTAGGATCTTTGCTGAGAGAATAACATATACAGTATATCAATGCATGACAATCACAATATGACAAGCATCACAAGAATCAAAAGCATAAGAGACAAGAGACACAGAGTTTCCATGGGGAAAACCCTAAGGTGAAAAACCCTACAACTTCCTCAGAGATAGATAGAGCAATGGCTCAACCAAAGTACAACCAAAATACACTGAGATAGTCTCCTAGTAGCAGATGATCCTCCTCCTCACTAGTGCGCCACTTTCTGAGTGAGAGTGAGTTACTTTTCCGAGTGAGTAAAATAGAGATCTCCGATCTCTATTTATACTAACCTTTTTTCCCAGTGACCTTATGGGGCCGACTTGTCTAGCTAGGTACATCCGCATTATAATGTATATAATTCAGGGCCAACCCCACATGGTTGTCTAATAACCCATCGGCAAGTACACACACTTGTGACACTTGTCAATCCACATGAAGACACTTCCTTATAGAGGAATAACACATCTATAATAAGAGTACAATAAATATATATAAAATACATAGATGAAATACATTCCAAAGTTACACATACATCAACACTCCCTCTTAACTAGGAAGGTATTTCTTAACACAGATCTGCTAGACAAGTCTTCTTCTCAGGATCATCATCATCGATGCATCGTCATCGTCATCGTCACTACTGCTGCTATCTCAACCAATCTCTGACTCTACTCGTCATAGGAAGTTCTACAGAGCTAGTCCTTTTTCATACTAGATGTAGGCCCACCACCTGCAGGTCTTCGTCATCACTAGCCATACTGTGGAATCCTTAGGACTTATTACATGCATCACAAAACCTCGAAAGAGAATCCCAGGTTGTTACGAGCACACGGCTCTACCTATAGGATATCCCAGGGTCATATTATATGTGACCTCACCACAAAACCTCACAAGAGCATCCCAGGCTATTACGAGCACGCAGCTCTACCTATAGGATCTCCCAGGGCACGAATTACATGTGGTCACCACAAAACCTCGCAAGAGCATCCCAGGCTGTTACGAGCACACAGCTCTACCTATAGGATCTCCCAGGGCATGAATTACATGTGGTCATGGAAAAACCTCGCAAGAGCATCCCAAGACTGATTACGGGCACACAACCCAACCTATCGGATCTCCCAGGGACAGATTATATGCCATAGGACAAAACCTCGAAAGAGCATCTGACAGATATCCCAGGGCACACAAATTACATGCCATAGGAAAAACCTTGAAAGACTATCTGTAGATCTCCCAGGGCCAAATTATATGTCCTCCCATAGAAAAACCTCGAAAGAGCATTTGCCAGATATCCTAGGGCAACGAATTACATGCCATAGGCAAAACCTCAAAAGACTATCTGCAAATCTCCCAGGGCCAAATTATATGCTCATCTGCACAACCTGATCCATGGCTATAGAGTATCAACATGATACTCACCATACATCATCCTGATGTACACATGATCATCCTGATCATCATCACTACAGCATCCTACTGCATGTCATCTGGAGCAACATCCTGAAGCTCGTCATCCACGATCATCCTGATCATATAATGCATCTACCTGATGCAAACCAAGTATCTACCTATACATATCATCATACATGATCCACCTGATCATACAATGTATCCACCTGATACAAATACAATACATGATACATATCACCATACATGATCCACCTGATCATACAATGTATCCACCTGATACATATACAGATACATGGTCCAAGCATCCAACATGATGCATATACAAAAATACATACACATGATCCAACTGATCATATCCAGCATCCAACATGATGCATACATATAAACGATCCAACTGATCATATCCAGCATCCATACATATAAATGATCCAACTGATCATATCCAGCATCCAACATGATGCATACATACATAAATAAAAATGATCCAACTGATCATATCCAGCAGAAACCAGAACATCATCCTGATGCTCATCATCCAGCGCTTACATCCACAGCCATGTGAAGGATCCTTCTTCCAACATGCTTGGAATGGCTTCAGCAAATGTGTCCATAACTTCTTCCTCGAAGTGTCCTCGATCTGAAGAATGCCAAGCCTCTCTCTGAAGTACTCGAACTTCACCCTGGCTAGTGGCTTCGTCAGCACATCTGCAATCTACTCGTCCATCGCAACATACAGGAGCTTCACAGCTCCTCTCTTTACCATATCCCCGATATAGTGATATTTGATCTCTATGTGTTTCGACCTATCATGAAACACTGGGTTCTCGGAAAGCTTCACGCAACTCTGGTTATCATAGAAGATACTAGTAGCCTCCAACGAGAGATCAAATAACTCAGATAGTAGCTTACGTAGCCATACTGCCTCACAACTAGCTGAATAGGCTGCAAGATACTCTGCCTCAAATGTAGTCAGTGCTACGCAGGACTGCTTCCTGCTAAACCAAGAGATCACACCTGATCCCATACTGAAGCAACACCTAGATGTGCTCTTCCTATCTGCAGCACTGCCATCCCAATCTGAATCAACATAACCCTGCAGGTTAAACTTTTGATTCGCTTCATACTTGAGCCCATAATCCACTGTACCCTTCAGGTACCTCAGAACATGCTTTACACCAACCAAGTGAACACTCCTCGGATCTGTCAGGAACTTCCTCAATGTGTTCACAACAAAGCAAATATCTGGTCTCGTGTTCATCAAGCACATCAAGGACCCAATCATCTGACGATACATAGAGACATCAACCGGCTCAGATGAAGCATCACATAGAAGCTTCAAATTCGATTCCATAGGTGTGGCCATGGCCTTGCAATCCATCATCCCGAATCTCTTTAGGATATCTACTGTGTACTTTCCTTGACCAAGGAAGATCCCACCTGCACTCTTCCACACCTCCATACCTAGGAAATAGTGCATCATTCCCAAATATTTCATATCAAATTCAGCAGCAAGCTTCCTCTTAGTATCTGCAATCAGTTTGTCATCTCCTGTTACAAATAAGTCATCCACACACAGGAGTAGAATCACAGGATTCCCTTCCTCAACCTTGTAGTAAAGGTTGGAATCTGCTTTACTCTTGGTAAAGCCCAAACTAGATAGGAAACTGTCCATCCTACCATACAAGTCTTTCTTCAATTTGCATACATATGACTCCCTGTCATGTATTTCAAAACCGAGTGGCTGCTCCACATATACTTCCTCTTCAACTACACCATTCAAGAAAGCAGTCTTGACATCCATCTGGTGTATTTTCCATTTCATTGCTGCAGCCAGGGCAAGTACTGTTCTGATGGAAGTATACCTGTCTACAGGTGCAAAAGTTTCTTCATAATCTATTCCCTCTTTCTGAGAGAAGCCACGAGCTACGAATATTGCCTTGTATTTCTCTACACTGCCATCTGCAACATGCTTGATTTTGAAGATCCATTTAGAAGTCACAACAGACTTCTCTTTAGGTCTTGGGACAACATCCCAAACATCATTCTTCATTATTGATTGGTATTCCTCAACCATGACATCCTTCCATTCTTTCTTTTCCACTGCTTTTTCATAACTGGAAGGCTCTTTGTTCATAATATCACAGAGTAAAGCAACATAGCTGGTATGTGATCTGGTTCTCTTCTTTGCTCTGTGTTCTTCTTTTGGGATGCCAAAGATTTCTGCATTTTGAATGAGCTCTCTAGCCCATGCAAGTTTTCTCTTGTGAGAGTTATCCTCACGGGGTCGATCTACAGGTTCTTGCGGATCTTCAAACTCACGAACAACTTCTGGAACTGCTTCAGCTATGGTAGTGTCTTGAAATCTAGTTTCCTTAGGTTATTCATAAACTTCGATAGGTGCCTTCCTTGATTTGATGAATGCTGAGATTTCATCAAATGTTACATCCCTGCTGACATCAATCTTCTTGAACCTTGGAAAGTATATTCTGTAGGCCTTCGAGCTTTCACTGTAAGCCACAAAGATAGCGTTCTTTCCCGAAGGATCTAGTTTAGTCCTCTTTTCCTTTGGGACATGAGTGTATACTGGACAACCAAATATTCTGAGATGGCTGACTTCAGGTTTCTTACGAGAAAAGACCTCTTCTGGTGTCTTGTTGTCCAATATCTTGTGGGGTGTTTTGTTATGCACATATACAGTTGTTCTAGCTGCTTCTGCCTATAGATGCATAGGTAGATCCTAGTCATGCAACATTTCCCTTGTTGCTTCCATGATAGTTCAGTTCTTCGTTTCTGCAAATCCATTCTGTTGAGGATTATAAGGAGCATTCAACTCCCTCTTAATCCCTGAATCACTACAAATCTTCTTGAAGTCACCTGATGTGAATTCTCCACCATTGTCGGATCTGAATGTTTTGATCTTCTTGTCAGTTTGATTCTCCATCAAGGTTTTGAATTCCTTGAATTTATGAAACACCTCATATTTGTTCTTCAAGAAGTATACCCAAGTCTTCCTGGAGAAGTCATCAATAAATGAGACATAGTAAACATACCCACTCAGAGAACTGGATGACATAGGACCACATACATCTGAGTGGATGATTTCCAGGATATCTTTTGCCTTGCTTTCACTACTTGGGAAAGCCTTCTTAATGTTCTTACCTTTTGCACATCCTTTTCAAACACCTTCATGTTTGGTCTTGATTTCAGGAAGACCCTCTACAACCTTTCTTGCAATTGGAATTGCTCTATAGTGCATATGAGAAAGTCTTCTATGCCAAAGTTCACTTGGCTCCATGGATTCATGTACCATGGCATGTTCGGGTTGTCCCTTCAATTTATACAAACCTCCCTCTTGCTCTCCAATCACTACTGCATCATCTATGTTCTTTCCCTTTGGCTGCATTAGGACTTGGCCATCCACAAATGCAACCCTCATACCTTTTGCATCCAAAGCAGAGATGGAGAGTAAGTTCTTCTTGAGCCCAGGTACATAAAGGACTTCTTTTATCTTCAAATATTTTCTTGAATTTAGGTTGTAGGAGGCTTCACCATTTCCTTTGATTGGGTTTTGATAATCATCCCCAAGTTTTACCTTATGGGGTGATTCATGTTCAGATAGATTCACAAAAGATTTCTTAAACCCAGTCATGTGTTTGGAAGCCCCACTGTCAATCAACCAATCATTACAACCATGGGAGATAGTACATGTGAGAGCATAGATTAGAACATACTCTTCTTCACTTGATGAGTCAACATCACTATCATCACTTTTTGCCCTAGCATTCTTCTTTGGAGGTTTATCATCCTCGGTAGCATGAGCATGAAACTTTCTTTTGCTTCCCTTCTTCTTCTTGCTGGAGTTGTTGTTATTATCCCTTTTGTTCTTGGGACAATCTGAACCAAAGTGACCCTTCTCATTGCATGCGAAGCATCTTAGATCCTTCTTATTCTTTTGAAAGGATCTCTTGAGGCGAGAGTGCTCCTTCTTGGGCTTGCTTCTTTTGGTGTGAGCTGTAAGAGCTTGATCTTCACCTCCCATTTTTTCCTCACGAGCTATAAGTCTAGCTTCTTCTTGAAAGCATTCTTCCTGCAATTTGTTGAAGGAGATCAACTTCTTCCTTTGACAAATTCCTTAAATGAAGGAATCCCATGACCTGGGTAGGCCATTTAGAGTGGTCATCACCACTTCACCATTCTCCACCATTTCATCCACCGCTTCTAGTTGTTCTTTGATGTGGGAGACCCTTGAAAAAAAAGATTGAATGGTTTCTCCATTCTGAAACTTTACTCCTTTCAATTGGTTCTGCAGGGTCATCTTCTAATTTATGTTCTTCCCTTCAAATAGCTTGGTCAAAGAGTCAAACATCTCCTTGGGTGTCTTAAGAGAAGACACATAGGGTATGAGATGGTCTTTGATAGAATCAACAATGATTCTCTTTGCCTTGACCAAGTTCTTCTTATGCAATACCTTGGCCTCTTCATCCTCTAGGATAGGGATGTCTTCTTTCACATATGAGTCCAACTCATTCTCTTCCAGGATTAACCCAATCCTATACTTCCAAGCTTGAAATTTATCAGCTCCTTCAAGATTATCGTCAAGCTTAGTGTCGTGAGACATCTTAAAGAGTACTTCAAATGGAAATAGAAAAGATTTAGATCTTACCACTTGAAATGCTGAAAATTGGATCTGGTCCTAGATTAGGGTTTGTCGGAAAAACCCTAAAAATTCAAAATGTGAATTTCAATTTTTTGAAAGGATATAAAGATGCGCCTTGATGAGATGATCATCCTGGTGTATTTAGAATTTGATATCAGCAAAGCTTTACCCTTGAAATTAGCCTTTTTGTCCTCCCGGGTTCACTAGGGAGAGCCCTGAATTAGGGTTTGAGTTTCCCGGAGATCTACCCAGCCAAAAATCTTGATCCAAAGCTCTAAACTTTGATTTTTGCAAGGCGCTTCCAGTCGTGCCTTCAGATTCCATAAATTTCTATTTTTGTGAAAACCCTAATTTTTAGGGCCAAATTTGAAAATGCTCGAAATTGAATTCTAATTGGACAGACAGATGGGGCTTGATGAGTCGAGTCAATCTACTATACTGATTTTCAAAAATCTATGGAGAGAAACCCAATAAACAAGAAACTCAAGTTTCTGTCATTGCAAAATGTCTTCTTCTCAGGTTAGCTCTAATCCCATGTTAAATTTTGAGCATTAATTCACAATACTCTAGGATCTTTGCTGAGAGAATAACACATACAGTATATCAATGCATGACAATCACAATATGACAAGCATCACAAGAATCAAAAGCATAAGAGACAAGAGACAGATAGTTTCCGTGGGGAAAACCCTAAGCTGAAAAACCCCACAACTTCCTCAGAGATAGAGAGAGCAATGGCTCAACCAAAGTACAACCAAAATATACTGAGATAGTCTCCTAGTAGCAGATGATCCTCCTCCTCACTAGTGCCCCACTTTCTGAGTGAAAGTGAGTTACTTTTTCGAGTGAGTAAAATAGAGATCTCCGATCTCTATTTATACAAACCTTTTTGCCCAGTGACCTTATGGGGCGGACTTGTCTAGCTAGGTACATCCACATTATAATATATATAATTCAAGGCCGACCCCACATGGTGGTCTAATAACCCATCAGCAAGTACACACACTTGCGACACTTGGAAATCCACATGATGACACTTCCTTATAGAGGAATAACACATCTCTAATAAGGGTACAATAAATATATATAAAATACATAGATGAAATACATTCCGAAGTTACACATACATCAATAGGATGCAAGCATTGTGATGCGTAGAACATCACCGGTCTAGATGCCTGATGCAGTGCTTTGGATCTCATGGTCCGCACTACAGTAGCCACAATGATATTTGTACTCAGATCCGTTATGGCATTGACTGACACTTGACTTCCCATAGGTCGTGTGTTGGCGGGACAATACGGTACTATGTAGTCTTGCATAGTGATCCCACCGCCCACGATCCATGACAGAAGACTAGCCACCTCCCCTCTACGGGACAAACCAGTAATGAAATAGATATCCTCTACTTCTAGTGTCAGTATTTTCTCATTGAGGATGAAGTGTTGAGCATCCACATCCCAGTAGTTTATTAGATGACGGAGTAGTAGGTTTTGGGCCCTTAAACCCCCTAGACTCCAGTACTTATATAAGCCACATGCTTGCAATGCTTGTTGTGCTTGCAAATTATTGTGCACAACCTCATCAACCTGGTCATGCTCTCTCTCCCTCCACTCTAGAACCATCCTGGAGTGCAAAACAAGAGAATTTTGGTCAGTTTCATGATTGATACTTTCTTCACAGCCGTACCCGCAGGAAAAATTGTAGATAGTGGCGGGTAGACGTGGGCAGTCAGTTTTTTTACTGCACATTTGGTGCCCTACTGGTGACCTGCATACTTATAGCCCGCGGGTAGCACTGAAGCCATCTAGGGATTGGCCAAACTAAAAAATCCACTGACCAAAACTGAAATAAAAGCATTAAAATGAAAGGTATGGCAATGACCACTAACCTGCTCTGAATGGTTCGCTGAACGGTCGCTTATAGCTCCCACGATCGATGTTTGAATTTTCAGGTAAAAACTACCCACTAAACTCCAAATTGGTGAATAGTGCAAATGAATTGAAAATTATTAAATTTTATTACTATTTATAATTTTCTGGACCCACTTTTCTATAGTTTTTTCCATTTTGAGCTGTTATGAATTAATATCGTGTCATGGAGTAGTGTTTTTCAACAGATTTCCTCGGTGAGAGTTGTTTTGAACCATTTCACACCTATGGTAGGTATGTTTCACACCTGGCATATAGGTTAGATGTCATTTTTGCATGCCTGAGCACTTTTCCCTGTCAAGCCCTGCAGAGATTATATATTTTCCCTTCACAATTTGATGACCCTTTGACCCTAAGGGAACACACCCCCGAGTGTCCACATCCTGCACGCACTTCCTTGCATTGAGCATAGGTATGTTCCACTACTTGGGACTAGTCTGCTAGCTATTTTGACACTCGTTCCCTCAGTTGTTGTACTATAAGCAATTTTATTCTTTTTCAAGCTTTTCCCAAATATGAAAAAGACCAAAAAAATCAAATATTCCAAAAATCCAGATGGGATTATGGTCACTATTTCTTGTTGGAAACTGTTGTGTCACCTTTGAACAAAGCATTCATTCCACTCTGTACATTATGAGTTAGGACTATAGTTGGGCCTTAGGAGTTGTACGTGTTTCTCAGTTTTCTCCACCGATTGGTTAAGCTTTCAGTCATTATGGAGCCCTCTGTAATGCCTCCTGCATTGCACAGTTTATGTCAAGTCTATGCTTCCTAATTCTATCCATCTGCTCATGCTCTTGTTCAAAGGAAGTCCTGAAACCAGTGTCAGTCACTCCTCAAATATCTTGACTATTGCATGTCGGCCACCCTTATTGAGTCAGTCTGTTTCACCTAAGATCTTCCAAATATTTCAGCATTGCTGGTACCTTGTGCTGGTTGATGGGGGGTGCCTTAATGCCCTCCTTCTAGCGAGTCTCATTCCATCGACTTCAACTCATTTATTCTGGGAGTTGAGGCTTAGAGTTCGGTTGAGTACCTTGAGGCTTGCAGTCATTAGTGGTAGGTTCTCTCGCCATCGACAATTTTGGGAATACATCAATGTCCCCTAATCGATGGATTCATCCTAGTGTTCGACTTCAACCCATTTATTCACACTCTAATGATTGTGCTCTATGCCTTGATGCCCATTTTCATTATCGGTGGGTCATCTCGCATCTGTTAATGGTATACATCATTGACCAGTAATCAGACGATGTCTCATCAAGTTCGACCCCAACTCGTTTATTCACTTGATGGGACTTGCACCGTCAAAGACTTGTGTAGAAAACCCCAGGTGATTGTGGTATTCGGTATGCTGCATATGACTTTGACTTTACATCTGAGATATCACCACTCAGATTCCAACAGTTTGTACCTCTAGTTTTCACCGGTTGTCTTCTTTTCAGCAGAAGACTATATCTTACTGTAGAGGGATCATGGTTATGATCATTTATGACATGTATCCATTCTATACTTCCTATTCATGGCCATTGTATCAGATTGTTGTACTATAATAACATGTATTTAGAGATACTATTATGACAAGTGAGTTGTTCTTTCCACTTGTGTCTCCATCACTCCACTTCTGAGTTTTATAATGTATTTCGACCATCGTAGCACATTTTAGTCTCTGACCTCACACATTAGGGGGCATCTGTTACACAGAAATCTTCCACCCTGTGAGCATCAGCATTCTTTGGCCTGTAGGATCCATTTCAGTGACTCAGATCCATTTTTATCCTTCAGTGATACTAGTTTGCCCTATTTTTATTCATACTCGTCTGTTGCATCACTATAGCAGGCGTACCCACAAGTTGCATCCTTATAGCCCGCAGGTAGCATGTAAAATGGTAAAAACCACTATTAATTACTTTTTACTCCCAAAAAGCGGTCATTGAGTGACCTTTGGCTCTCCATCTACCCAATTAATGTCTCAATGAGTCCTTTCACCTACCTTTGAGAGTACTATATATTGAGCACATATGGCTTATGGACGGGAGGAAGAAGAGTATAATAAAGGAACTCTAGTGGATTTTTACCCTATCTTGAGTCTGCACTCATTGATCCTTGTAGTTGTGAACCTCTTATGTTCACCTTCCAAACTCCTTCTAATTTGAGTTTGCCATTCATGGAGGATTGATGTGGTGGAGGCACAAGTGGATTGATCTAGATCTTGGTTCAGATTGATTTCCGGAAAGAGGTCGTATCACTTTGTACTTCTTCTTGTTCATTAATAGAAATACTCATATTCTCGTCCATTCATGGTGTGAATGTCATTTATTATACATTGGATTACATTTGCTTATGATATTATGGAACATTGTTATTGATAATGTTAATGTCAATTATATATTATATGTACTTGTCGGATATTGGCTGTCAAGACTAATTTGCAAATTACAAGTGTGTGGATTGAAAGCTCCAACGAGGATCTACATCAAACGTTAAACTGAGGTTGGTTACATTTCTCCATTATCTTAACATTGTCATTTATAATAGCATCACTTTGAGAATTGAGTAGATTTCTGGTAGTCATCTATCTGTTGTTGTATTCCCAAGCCATAATGAGTTTTCTCCAATACAACTTACCATGAAAATTCGGGAGAACTGATGGTGAAATATTATTCATAGGAGTTTCTCTAGGTATTTGGAGGATAGGGAATTCTAATGTAGCCATAGTATTACTAGGCTGATTATTTTCTCCCTCTTCCTCCCAGTGATTCTCATTTTCATTCTCACCCCCCTGTTCTCTACCATCCATGGTTCTGGTCCAAAAATTAACAGCTTCCTTTATGTGTTCTTCCTCTCTTCTCTCTTCTCCTCACCTTCTTTCTTCCTCTGTTATTCTGCGAGTCTCCAACCACACTTCCTTAGTAACTCTGGTTCCATCGATATGATAGATCTCCTCTCTATCTAGTGCACCTACAGCGCTTCCCTTATCTTCTGGAGGCTTACTTTCTGCAATAGGAGTTGAAGGTCCCGTTGTATTCTCCACGGTGGATGCTGAGTGTTCAAGATTGGGAGGAACAAAATTTCCCCTGCCTGTAGAGTTCCACAGTGGTGTAGTGGAAGAATTAAATTTAGCAATTATCTCATCAATGTATGTGTGTCTTCCCTGACCTGCATTATGACCTCGATCTCTTCCACCTGCAATGTTAGTATTCAAAGGGGGTTCCCGATTTGTTTTTCTTGTATTCATGCATGACGTAAATAATTGAACTAAAATCAAATCAAATGAAACCAACTACTAACTCTGTCTATCTATTACCATCCCCGACAATGGCAACAAAATGTTGGTCACACTATATGTCAATTAATTAAAGTTAACACACAGGATGGTAAATATAAATTGTCAAACCTAGGGAAGTCTTTTATTTCAAAGGAAATAAGCACAATCTATGCATAAACAAATCACGCGGTTGATTAAATGAATGGAAATGATAATCCTACCTATCTACTCAGCCAATTCATTCCATGAAGAAAACTAATCTAATTCATACATCTAAGAATCCAAAGTGAAACAACCTTCCTACAGAAATCAACCCAGCAAGTTAATGATCTAATAATGAAATGGAAGTAGATTACTTTTGCAAGAAGTTAAATCCTATAATTATCAAACTACAACATTCAATCTTTACCAAAATGATCTATCCAGTGGGTACTGTAACTCTACCATTATCTGTCTAATCTATGAATGCAATTGAAGATATAACATCAACTAAAATCAAAGCACAAGCTTGAACTCTAACTGATAATTACTGGAAATCCTAGAAAGCATAAACAACTAAAATATAATTGGAATTGAGCTTGGCTGTCACAACTGATTAAAACACACATGCAATTAGATAAATTATCCTACACAGTCGACTGTCACACCATTTTGTTACAGCTATTCAAGATGCAATTATAAACTACCAAAAAGGAAAGCTAATCTCTTTTACAGCTACCAATAATATTTGCAATCATTCCACACCAGACAATAGAAGTAAAACTAAAATACTCTACCTACTTACACCAGCTATCTCTATGAGAAGGCGGGCCCTGTCCTTCTAACGAAGACGCCGAGAGTAACAACAAATTAAGACACGGAAATGAAGAACTCTGCTCTCATATTAATGATGGAAGATCGTGAGTCTCATTGCTCTATTACAGCTTACACAAAGTGGTAATTTTCCAACCCCAGGCTACGAGAGCCTTCTGGAATTTATACAAGGAAAATACAGTTTCAGATCCACTATATTTGTGCAGCAATGAAGATCTATGATCTTCATGCTGTGGAGTTACAACTAACTGATACAGCCGTATTAAACAAGACTGTTAATTCTGAAGGATGCTGTTGCTCTGATAATTAATGGATCAACTGACTCAGCAACTGGAATGCAACCTATCTATCGCAGCTAGGATCTGTTTTAGTGGAATCTATTACAGTAAGGATCTATTACAGCTTGTGTGGAGGATGCACTATCCCTTGGAGTATGAGTAGCTAGTTCTTTGAAGAGTAGCAGCTGGCGCTGCTTGGATGGTACACCTGCACTTTTAGATTTTGACTAAATGAACTCACAAATGTTAGCATAAACCAAGGGTCATGATCCGTAACCATAACAATCTTAGGCATAATTAAATGAAAGAATAATGGCTTATACCTTGTCAAGATTGCTAATTGATTTGGAAAAAGGCATTTATATGGTTTACGAAAGTAAAGTAAAATTTGGCAAAATGATGAAATAGGTATGGTTAAAAAGGGACATTTCCAGGGCCCAACAAAAGGTGCCTTACTGCGTTTTACTAGTTTTTGTGAAAAGGTAAAAGCTAGTTGACTTGCCTTAACTATTTTTTGGACAAATATTCATCCATGATGTTTCCTCTTACTAAATTATGAAATTAGGATTATTTTTCATCACACATCCCCATCTCATCACTAATTTACCAATTTGTGAGCTTTAGAGGTGACTTGGAAAGCACTCTTTGGACCTAGGGGGTTTTGCATAGATTTAGTAAGATTGCTTTTGTGAGGATTATGAATGGAATATTTAGCCTTAAAATATATGATGTAATTATATATATGTACAACCATTACATTTTTTCTTTTGGCTAAGGTAGACTTATTCAATAGAGTGATATTGTTTGTATCAAATACATGATTGTTTTCAAAGTTCTGTGACTTGTGTTTTGCAAGGCAATTTGTGAGAGTTTGTACTTTCTTGAGTAGATCTTGGTGTGTCATATAATTTCACATGGTATCCGAGCTATCAAGATGTTTTATTCTCCTTCTTTTGTCCTTCAGGATCAAAATAGTATGATAAAGGATGCAACTAGTCATCCAAGGGGTGCATTCATTCACCTAGACGGCGCAACTAAGTATTCAAGGGTGCACCGAAACCAATATAAAGGATATTTTAGAGCTTCCATGGATCTGTCACATCAAATAATACTCACTTCGTTCAATTAGTTTGACTGGAAGGCACATATGGAGATCCTATTGAGGAGAAAAGGCCTCTACAGGGTGACTGTGGTAACTGAAATTGAGCCTAATTCTGTAATTGAGAAGGAAAAGTGGCACAAAATAAGAGATGAGTATTATGGTATCTTGTGTCTCAACACATTCAGGGATCTCCTTTTCCATCTAGATGGTCTTACCACTCCAAATGAAGTTTGGTAGAAGCTCCAAGACTTGTTGGGCAAGACAAATGAATTGAGAGGTCACCAACTGGCTAATATACTAGTTTCACTATGTCCAAATAATTTCAAGAACCTACAAGACTTATTCTCAAATTTCAAATCACTTTTTCTTCAATTGAAGCAATGTGGAATTGATAAGAAAGATGAGCAATTGATCTTGGCCATCCTCTCCAATATTCGCCCATATTACTTAGTCTTTGTTTTGACCTTTCATGCTACAAGAAAAGCAGTTCGAAACTGGAAGAGTCCTACTTTGTCAGAATTCGTGGAATCCCTCACACAAGAATAGATAGGTTGGTCTTGATGGGAGCTATAAAAAATCCATCCAAATATCATTCTTTGGCTATTGGATATTCAAAGAATTTGAAAGGAAATAAGAAGGGAAACTTCAAGAAACCACCTGATCAGAAGAAATGCAAACAAAAAGTTCATGAAGAATATGTTAAAATTTGAGCATTAATTCACAATACTCTTGGATCTTTACTGAGAGAATAATATATACAGTATATCAATGCATAACAATCACAATAAGCATGACAAGCATCACAAGAATCAAAATCATGAGAGACAAGAGACACAGAGTTTCCGTGGGGAAAACCCTAAGGTGAAAAACCCCACAACTGCCTCAGAGATAGAGAGAGCAATGGATAAACCAAAGTACAACAAAAATACACTTGAGATAGTCTCCTAGAGCAGATGATCCTCCTCCTCACTAGTGCGCCACTTTCTGAGTGAGAGAAGTGTGTATTTCCAAATGATGCAAATAGAGATCTCCCGATCTCTATTTATACTTAACTTGTTTTCCCAGTGACCTTATGGGGCTGACTTGTCTATCTATATACATCCACAATATAATATATATTTTAGGGCCGACCCCACACATGGTGGTCTAAAAACCCATTGGCAAGTACACACACTTGCGACACTTGTCAATCCACATGACGACACTTCCCTATAGAGGAATAACACATCTCTTATAAGGGTACAATAAATATATATGAAATACATAGATGAAATACATTCCGAAGTTACATATACATCAACACTCCCGCTTAACTAGGAATGTATTTCTAGACACAGTTCTGCTCGACAAGTCTTCTTTTCGAGATCATCATCATCGATGCATCGTCATCATCATCATCACTGCTACTGCTATCTCAGCCAAACTCTGACTCTACTCATCATAGGAAGTTCTACAGAGCCAGTGTAACGTCCCCTTCTCTATAGCACAACAGGGAAGGAAACATTAACAACCTACCGGGCTTTTGATAAATTTAGCCCCAATATTTTTGCACACAAATAACTAACATTTTAAAACTTCTCTATGCAGATTCAATTCAATATAAACACAGCGGACTTAACAATACATATGCACACAGTTTTATCATGCATTCAACATATAAACACAATCATTATTTAAAATGCTTGCAGGGCATAGAATTAGCATCAAGAATACTTATCTCGAATTATAATGGCCCAAACAACTGGCTACGTGAGAGCAACGTTCCACCCAACCATAGATCTCTGTCCAGCCTGTATTCTTTCAGCTGAGAGATCACCCCCGAGCTGGGCTGTGTATCCACTAAGGAGGAACTAGATGGCTCACTCACAGTCAGAGGGTTTCACTCAGATAGCCATGCTAAGCCAACACACGGTTGGGTTTCTCAAGCATGCAATAGGAGATGGAGGAGGATGCTAGTCCACTGAGCTCCAACCCAGAGCCACATACCCTTCAAACTAGACTCAGCAATCCCATCCTCTATTCACACATCCACAATCGGATTTCTCACAGCTTCGTTCAGCAAATAACCCAAATCCGTCACTCGTTTTCTGAGCTGCAAAAACTGGGTTTTCCCATGGCTTTTGGGGTAGCTATTACTCCCAAATTCTCCCCAAGGTTCCTACCAATGGATCCCCCATTGGATTTCTCTGTCCAATACCAAATCGGGACGTTTTTGGCTTCCCAAAACGTGGGTTTCCCTCAAGTCGCGATTTCTGGGTTTCTCATTGCTGGGAGCTCGTTTTTGGGTGGGCAAAGATGTCCCATACTTCCACAATGGAATGGGGATAAGGATGGAGCAACCCCCAAGATGTAGAGTGACTTGTGGGACAAGTCAAAAGAGCCCATACCTTCCCATACGAATTTCAGGGCTGCCCATACTCCATCAAAGTCATTGACTTAATTCTTCAACCACTCTCTTACAACAGGAATAAATGTCATCTAGAAAGGTCAAATGGGTTCTCATAAAGACATATGGCAACCTATGGTTTACTCCCATAGCCCCCTCACCACTCCCTAGTGGATACACGTGGCCCCTTCTCATTCGTTGCCTCCATAGCCAGTCTTGGATTTTTATATTGCCGGATGTTTATTTACATCCTATTACAATTTCCATGGCTTAAGAGCACATGGTATCAAATATCAAATACTTGCCCTTTAAATAAAATTCGGCTTTCACTAGCGGGGCCTTGGCCTTGAGCTCCACGCTAGGAAAACATACATCACATGTACACATTATTTACATTAAAAGCCAATATATCCTAAGGGTCGAATTGGGGGTATTACATTCCCCTCCCCCTTAGAACAACACCGTCCTCGGTGTTCCAAGACTTAGGCATACATATACAATTTACATATATCCAAAACTTCAAAATCTTTGCAGATATGCCCTGCATTCTATTCTTTACTTTGAACTTTCAGGACCAAGTCCTTTGATTTTCACGAGCTGCTCCTGCTGATTCGGATCTTCCAGCTCGTCCACAAGTCTGAAAACTTTATGGCTGCTTCCTTCTTGAGGTTCTCTTGTTGGGCAATTGCGGAGGCAATGATCCCCTCCACATTTCCAACACTTCACTGGTTGCTTCATCTTTACTTGCTCGATTTCCTTTGAGTCTTTCCACCTGGAGCGTTTCTTAATCGGACGATTGGATGAACGCTTCTTTATTGATCCACTTTTCTCTCCTTTGCTGATTGCTTTCACAATGCTTTTTACCTCTTTCTGCAGACGAAGATTGTCCTGCAAGACCTCGTGGTTCATCTCGTTCTGCTGCTTTTGCATCTTGAGCATCTCTCCAAGATTTTCTTGGGTCTTGGAAATTGTTTGAAGGAGACTTCCAGCCAATTCTAATAGCCCTTGGTCTGCTGCCATGGTCAATGGAAACAACTGACCACGCTTTGCTCACTAGCAACACTTGCCTGCACCGGCTGCAACCAATCGATTCAATTTCCACCTGTGAAATTCATCATTACAATTCTCGTTAGGCCAAGCATAACCCGAACATTTAAAAATAAGTCAATGGTTTATCCCCAGTTGACATGGATAGTCCATGCTTTACTCATGAGACTTCCACACTTTTTATGCTTGCCCAACATACACATGAATTCCTTCATGTTCATCCATTCACAATTCATTACTTAGCATTCACAATTCACTAATTAAATAAACCCACTTTTACTTTCAATCATGCATGCATTCAACAATTTTCTAATTTTATAAATGCATCAATAAAAAGGAAAGAGAGGGAGCAGTAAGAGTTTCTCCTCTTAGTTTTGTTCCATTCTGGAGCCCACACCACCACTGTGGTTTTCATGCTCCTGTCCTCTTTCACTTCAATGCGAATGCTTGACCTGCCCTTCTTGGCTAAGACACGTAGTGTCTATGGTCTATTCCAGATCTCTCAACCATGGAGTTCCTCCACTTGGTTGGTCTAATTCCTAGCTGCTAGGACTCACACAGTTCCACTAGCCCCATCTTTCATTACTGCTCATGCTGAGCTCTTTAGGGTGGTTACATGCCCACATGCATCCTTAAGATGCTTCCATAGTCATTGCTTCCAACAATACCTACACTCAAACATTGAATTAATTCGCATGTTTAGTTTATTTTCATAGGAAATCATAACCAAATCATATACATATGTATATTCATAAGCAAGAAATTACAAGATAACCAAATACTTATCTGCACTAGATGTCTTCACTTTATTCCATAGGGTCCTTCTTTGCTTTACAAGCCTTGGAATCACCTATGGATTTGGGTGTTTGGCCAGCGCGCAGGCTGCCCCTCAACATCTAACCGTCTTGTATGTTTGTCCAGCACGCAGGCTACTCCACAACATCAAATAACCTTGTATGTTTGGCCAGCACGCAGGCTGCTCCAAATCATCAAGCATCTCGCATGTTTGGACAGCACGCAGGCTGCTCCAAATAATCAACAATCTCGCATGTTTGGCCAGCACGCAGGCTGCTCCAAATCATCAATAATCTCGCTCAACCAGCCACTTTCTGGATTTACCAAGCAACTTTTAGTTCTTTCAGGGTCCTTGCTTCCTGTATTGACCAGGGTTTCCAACAAAGAAACAATAATGCATCAGCTCACTGTTACAAGCTTTATGCTTGAAACCTTCATTATTTCAAATAAGAAATGAATGAAAATGAATACTTATCTGTACTGTGCATTTCCTCTCTGGTCCACAGGGTCCTGCTTTTACTTTATAAGCCTTGGGATCCTCCTGTGGACTAAGATGTTTGGCCATCACGCAGGCTGTTCCAAATCATCAATTAATTAATGCCCTACCAGTACACCTTCACGCCGACTGGATTTACCAAGCATTTGGTGGTGCCCAACTAGTCCCATACCTGGTTGGCCCTCTCCATTGCCGAGCCAGCACATACATCTGGGTCATCGACCAATGGAAGGTAACTGCGCCACCGACCATTACAGGTCAAGGCTCCACTACTCTGCCTTAGGCTTGCATTAGCCTTTCACGGTATCACAATCCCTCAATGCGCATAACAATTCTTCACCCACACAAGGGTGGCACTTCTTCTCTTATGTAAGCCGGCGGTTCCATATAGGAATTCATTAGGTCACTTTCTTAACTGCAGGCTATCATGGCCTCATGATACCCACCCACCCCATACAAGGGTTACCACGGCTCATACCGTCCTCTTGAGTATTCTTTTTTTTCACTTTTCCCTTTAATGTGCGGCACTGAATTTCATATGTATAATCTGTCCACACAAAATGGATAGCAAGCTCATTAGTATCGCTGCTCTAGAATTGTAAACATATTTCATAACATTCACTATCCAACCTTGAAACACCAGGAATGCGTCCATTCCCTTAAGGCGTAGTCAATATTGGCATCCCTAACATAACTCAGCACCAGAAAGGCGTGCACTCCTTACTGATGTGAACTATGAAGGTCCTAATCATACTTCAAGCAGTCTTTCATGATGGAAATAAATCAAAACATGCTCTGCATATTAACTCTAATAATTAGATATATATATATATATCATTCAGGGTTTATGGAAAACTTATCCATTTTGCCGATGTTATTTATGTTCTTTAATGAGGAATGGAGGTTCCTTCTCTGAGTTGACAGTCCCTCGGTTGGCCATCCCAATTCCTTTTGATGTTACATATCCTTCATATGTCTTACTAACATAACCTTTACCATCTCACTCATATTGTTTACCAATCATGCAGTGCAGATGAAACATTAATAATGTCTTATGGCATTCCACCTGGAACCCATTTTCAAATCATGGAATCCCTTCCCATGAAGTTTGGCTTCTGCAGGACCTCTGTCATGGTCTTACTGCAATGTGTCTTCCTGGCACACTTATTAAACAGCCAAATAGTCAGCAACATTTAGCAATACAATTTCAAATCCGATTGCTCCATAACCAATCCATGGCACTAATAATTAAATTCAATATGCATTTGCAACTCTGTCTACTACAGAAATTGGTTTTCTTATCCATGAGACTATCCTCATATTGTTTGGCTCCTGTAAGTGACACCACTCTACCCATTATGGTCTTATGCCTGCTGCCATACATGAGCATCCACTTACAGCATGTCCTCAACTGTTCTTACTAACAAAACTTAGAGCTCTCAACCATGAGAACCTTCTCATAACCTTTGGCTTCTACGTGTGGTAGATCCCGGTCTCTACTATGGACTTATCCTCATTGCCATATGTAAGACCTTCCTACTGGAAACTGAAACTCCAATCAGCCAAACACGTTGTGAGTATCTACGCACATAATCATTCATTGCCATAATAGTCACTGAAGTGATCTCAGAATTATAACACTCAATAATTCAAACACCTTCAGCTGTTACATTTGAAATGCAATGAAATATATATATACACTTCTATATATGCATCATTATCATAATAGAATTTTCAAGACATAGTCACACTATCCATGCAGCTTAACTAAATCGTAAATACTCATTATTTCACAGTCATATCATTTATACAACTCTGTCCTTCCACAAGGTATTCTAGCAGTTCATTGGTCATGATTGGGCTCTTCATGCACTTACTATTTTGCATTCACAACAACTCATGAAATGATCCTAGAATTATCATTAATTCGTCATTTCATTCATTATTTATTTGCAATAACATATGCATCATCCCTATGCATGCATCACAAGACTTATAAAATCTCTTAATGCACATCTACTCAATGCTACCTTGCATTGTTTCATGAGTACTATGCATTCAAGCATATTATGATCGAAGCATGACTATCTCATATAACTTGCATTACCATAATCAGGACCACCAATCCTCACTTGCTTTGGTTATTAAGCACATAACCAACATACACATGGCATGATATAAATTCATATGAATGCATTGAGATTTTTAAACAATCATAGAGTGTAAGGATCATTTCCTTCACTTATCCACACATCACCAAGCTTGGTAGGTTAACAGTCCCAATCGATATTCAATATCACATGCCAACTAACTCAACATAGCTCAAACATAGTTGAAGAGATCTTACCCAATCCTCTTTCAACATTCCTGCAATTTGGCACCAATAATCATTACCTGCATGGTTACCATTATCATCGCCTGATGTTACCTGATCAGTTGGCCTCTTACCAAAGCTGCTCAGTCCTTTTGCCAACTTTATGATCATAGATTTGTTGGCTTCATGCAACAACATCCTCAGCACATTTAGCCATGCTCTTTGTTATCTTTGGTTCTACAACCAATACCAACATCAATAATGATTATCAGCCACAATATTCTCCATTAGTGATTTATTGCATATCCAGACTTCATTATTCTACCAATATGCAATATCCCATTTATGCACAAGCATTTCCATATGCACTATGCAATGTTTGTTAAGATGGCATCTAGTGCATATACATCTATGTAATCCCTTACATTTTTAACATTTTTATGCCATATGACAATTTCATAATTATAAGTATGATAACAAACAGAGGTTTAAAGAATTCTTCCATTTTCGATCCCTCCTCGTATCATGGAATTTCTCTTCCATATCATGCAATTGTAGAAATTGCCCATATTGACAACAAAATTTGTTTGTCAAAACAGCCGCTGGCACTCTTCTACAATAAATAACTATGATATCTGTAGACCTCATTCAAACTCTGGTCATGCATCATTGTTCCCTGCTGGACAAGCTTTCCAATGCCTGTCTTCATGCTCCATTCCGACATCAGGTGCGGAAACTGCATCCCTTCAAAAATGACAACTTTCACTCTAGTTCTGCACATTTTACACAGTTGCATTTTGGTCCCGAATGCCAACTTCAGCCACCTGTGGAAGAAAATCTACGAGGAATCACAAAAACTTTTCTATCGGGCGGAGTTAGTCCATATAACAAGGAACACTCAGCAATTCACGGATTTCAATTCCGATGCACCATTCATCTTCTATGAATTTCTGGATTTTGCTACTTCTCATTTTTCACATTTTTCCAAAATTCCAAATTTTGGGCCAAAAACGGCTATCTCCCAAATGGTGCATTTCTGGAAAATCTTCGTCTAACGGAAGCTGTCCGTCTTAATGAGAATATGAAAGGTCTAGTTCAGTAAAATTTCTGATTCCCACATCTACGGTCACTTTTACTACCCACAAGCTTTTCAAAATCCCGAAAAAGTGGCCCGGAACAGTGCTTTTTGGCCTTCTTGCTCACCCCGACTCCACATCCTTTGGAGTTGGGTTCCAAGATTCGGAACTTAACATTGTGCCTGCTTCATGACTGCCTCGTATCAATTTCAGCTTAAACCGGCCTTCTGTCAAGCCTCGGGACTCTGTCCTTCAAAAGTCACTATTATCCATTTTCTGTCAAATCGGAGTGTAATGGCTACGGGTCTCCACTGGTCTTTTCATGGCCCTCGTCAATGGCCTCCGAGCGCCATAGGAATCATCACATTCTGAGTCCGGAGCCATGCTCCCGCAACTGCGGAGCCATTCGGCGAAGGCTTCCGCCGTTTCGGAAGACTTTCCCGAATCCTCCCGCGATTTCGGAGCCCTTCGCGGAATCCTTCCGCCGTTTCGGAAAACTTTCTCGAACCCTTCCGCAATTTCGGAACCGTTCGCGGAATCCTTCCGCAGTTTTGGAAGACTTTCCCGAACTCTTCCGCAGTTGCGGAACCGTTCGCCGAATCCTTCCGCAGTTTCGGAAGACTTTCCCGAACTCTTCCGCAGTTGCGGAACCGTTCGCGGAATCCTTCCGTTGTTTCGGAAGACTTTCCCGAACTCTTCCGAAACAAACTTTAAACAAAATTTTCGAAAACACTTAGAAAATTTTTCTTCTTTTTCGGAGCATTTCGCCAAATTTTTCCGCGTTGCGGGACAACTCGCGGAATCCTTCCGCAAATTTCGGAAGAGAATTCCTTCCGAAAATTTCGGGGCGACTTCTCGAATTCCTCCGCGTTGCGGAAAACTTCGCGGAATGCTTCCGCAGTTTCGGGGCAATTCACCGAATGCTTCCGCAGTTTCGGAAGACATTCGGGAATTCTCCCCGAAACAGTCTTAAACGAATTTTTCAAACAGACTTAGGAAAATTCAAAATCTTTCATTCATTTATCATTCGACAATCCAACCAATGTATTCACCATTAATCTCCAAACAACCAACAATCGTGGGCAAGGAAACTCAGGAGTATAAGGCGTAATTGCAAGCTTTCCTAACAACTGACTGTTCATGCTGTTATCCAGGAAATTAACAAACATAACTCATTTCCAGCCATGCTTAACAATAATCAACAACAACAAAACAACAAAACAGCTTAAGATGGCAGAGATTGCCCATGCTCCTTTCTCTGTTTCATAGAATGCCATCAATGCAACTAATGCAAGCAACATTGCAAAAATCCCCAAACAGTCATGCGATCTTGAGGTTTCTTTAATGCATTTTTGTTTCAATTATAAAATGCATGTACACACACACAATGACTTGTATTTCTGTGAAGGGCCCAACAGCCGTAGGGTTGAACCTAGAGCTCTGATACCACTCTGTAACGTCCCCTTCTCTATAGCACAACAGGGAAGGAAACATTAACAACCTACCGGGCTTTTGATAAATTTAGCCCCAATATTTTTGCACACAAATAACTAACATTTTAAAACTTCTCTATGCAGATTCAATTCAATATAAACACAGCGGACTTAACAATACATATGCACACAGTTTTATCATGCATTCAACATATAAACACAATCATTATTTAAAATGCTTGCAGGGCATAGAATTAGCATCAAGAATACTTATCTCGAATTATAATGGCCCAAACAACTGGCTACGTGAGAGCAACGTTCCACCCAACCATAGATCTCTGTCCAGCCTGTATTCTTTCAGCTGAGAGATCACCCCCGAGCTGGGCTGTGTATCCACTAAGGAGGAACTAGATGGCTCACTCACAGTCAGAGGGTTTCACTCAGATAGCCATGCTAAGCCAACACACGGTTGGGTTTCTCAAGCATGCAATAGGAGATGGAGGAGGATGCTAGTCCACTGAGCTCCAACCCAGAGCCACATACCCTTCAAACTAGACTCAGCAATCCCATCCTCTATTCACACATCCACAATCGGATTTCTCACAGCTTCGTTCAGCAAATAACCCAAATCCGTCACTCGTTTTCTGAGCTGCAAAAACTGGGTTTTCCCATGGCTTTTGGGGTAGCTATTACTCCCAAATTCGCCCCAAGGTTCCTACCAATGGATCCCCCATTGGATTTCTCTGTCCAATACCAAATCGGGACGTTTTTGGCTTCCCAAAACGTGGGTTTCCCTCAAGTCGTGATTTCTGGGTTTCTCATTGCTGGGAGCTCGTTTTTGGGTGGGCAAAGATGTCCCATACTTCCACAATGGAATGGGGATAAGGATGGAGCAACCCCCAAGATGTAGAGTGACTTGTGGGACAAGTCAAAAGAGCCCATACCTTCCCATACGAATTTCAGGGCTGCCCATACTCCATCAAAGTCATTGACTTAATTCTTCAACCACTCTCTTACAACAGGAATAAATGTCATCTAGAAAGGTCAAATGGGTTCTCATAAAGACATATGGAAACCTATGGTTTACTCCCATAGCCCCCTCACCACTCCCTAGTGGATACACGTGGCCCCTTCTCATTCGTTGCCTCCATAGCCAGTCTTGGATTTTTATATTGCCGGATGTTTATTTACATCCTATTACAATTTCCATGGCTTAAGAGCACATGGTATCAAATATCAAATACTTGCCCTTTAAATAAAATTCGGCTTTCACTAGCGGGGCCTTGGCCTTGAGCTCCATGCTAGGAAAACATACATCACATGTACACATTATTTACATTAAAAGCCAATATATCCTAAGGGTCGAATTGGGGGTATTACAGCCAGTCCTTTTTCATACTGGATGTAGGCCCACCACCTGCAGGTCTTCATCATCTGTGCAAATGGTCTGATAGAGGTGGCCTCTCAGGACTAGTTTTATGTACGGATACAATACCGGAAAGAGTATCCCAGGAAAATTTATGTGCCTAATCACGACTGGTAAGATCTCCCAGGACTGATTATATGCATCTCCTCCACAATACCTTTAAATAGCATCGTAGGAACATTTACGTGTCGTAGCACGACTGACAAGATCTCTAAAGATCATCCTAGGACTTATTACGAGCATACAGCTCAACCTCTCGGATCTCCAGGACTAATTACATGTGGATAGAAAAAACCTTTAAAGAGCATCCCAGGAACATTTATGAGTCCCAGCACAACTAGCAAGATCTCTAAAGAGCATCCTAGGACTAATTACGAGCACACAGCTCAACCTCTCGGATCTCCAGGACTGATTACATGTCTCTGTAGTAATACTTCATCCCAAGACTAATTACGAGCACATAGCTCAACCTATCGGATATTTGAGGACTGATTACATACTACATAGCAATACCAGAAAGAGTACCCCAGGAACATTTATGTGCCGCAGTACGACTGGCAAGATCTCCCAGGACTGATTACATGCTATTTGCACAACTTGCCACATATCATCTCTGACCTCCAAGTAGCAACCCGATACTCATGATCCAACGGATCATCATCACATGAGGCATCATCCTGATGCCCACGATCATACTGATCATCATCACTTGTACCATCCTGGTACATATCATCTGGAGCAACATCCTGAAGCTCATCATCATGATCAACCTGATCATACAATGCATCCACCTAATGCACACCAAGTATATACCTAATACATATCATCATACATGATCCACCGGATCATATAGTGTATCCACCTGATACAAATACAAATACATGATACATATCAACATACATGATCTACCTGATCATACAATGTATCCACTTGATACATATACATGGTCCAAGCATCCAACATGATGCATATACAAATACATACAAATGATCCAACCGATCATATCCAGCATCCAACATTATGCGTACATACATATAAATGATCCAACTGATCATATCCAGCATCAACATGATGCGTACATACATACAAATATAAATGATCCAACTGATCATATCCAGCATCCAACATGATGCATATACAGAGCAGTAACTGGAGCATCATCCTGATACTCATCATCCAACACTTACATCCACAACCATGTGAAGGATCCTCCTTCCAACATGCTGGGAATGACTTCAACAAATGTGTCCATCACTTCTTCCTCGAAGTGTCGTCGATCTGAAGAACACCAAGCCTCTCCCTGAAGTACTCGAACATCACCTTGGCTTGTGGCTTCGTCAGCACATCTGCAATCTGCTTTTCCGTCGCAACATACAGGAGCTTCACAACTCCTCTCTGCACCATATACCTGCTATAGTGATATTTGATCCTATGTGTTTCGACCTGTCATGAAACACTGGGTTCTCAGATAGCTTCACACAACTCTGGTTATCGCAGAAGATACCAGTATCATCCAACGGGAGATCAAATAACTCAGAAAATAGCTTTCGTAGCCATACTACCTCACAACTAGCTGAACAGGCTACAACATACTCTGCCTCAGCTTTATTCAGTGCTACGCAGGACTGCTTCCTGTTGAACTAATACATCACACCTGATTCCATACTGAAGCAGCACCTAGATGTGCTCTTCCTATCTACAGCACTACCAGCCCAATCTGAATCAGCAAAACCCTGGAGGTTAAACTTTTGATTCGCTTCATACTTGAGCCCATCATACACTGTACCCTTCAGTTACCTCAGAACATGCTTTACAGCAACCAGATGAACACTCCTCAAATCCGTTAGGAACAAGCTCAATGTGTTCACTGCAAAGCAAATATTTGGTCTTGTGTTCGTCAGGTACATCAAAGACCCAATCATCTGACGATACATAGAGACATCAAGTGGCTCAAATGAAGCATCACATAGAAGCTTTAGATTCGATGCCATGGGTGTGGCCATGGCCTTGCAATCCATCATCCCAAATCTCTTCAGAATATCTACTGTGTACTTCCCTTGACCAAGGAAGATCCCACCTAAATTCTGCCACACATCCATACCTAGGAAATAATGCATCATTCGCAAATATTTCATATCCAACTCAGAAGCAAGCTTCCTCTTAGTATCTGTAATCAATCTGTCATCTCCTGTTACAAATAAGTCATCCACATATAGGAGTAGAATAACAAGATTCCCTTCCTCAACCTTGTAGTAGAGGTTGGAATCCGCTTTACTCTTGGTAAAGCCCAAGCTAGATAGGAAACTGTCCATCCTACAATACAAAGTTCTGGGAGCTTGCTTCAAGCCATACAAGGCTTTCTTCAATCTGCACACATGTGACTCCTTGTCAGGTCTTGGGACTGCATCCCAAACATCTTCTTCATGATCGGCGGATCATGGCATTCCATTTCTTCATCCCAGATCCTGGGAACTTCAATATCTTTAATAGATATCTTTGTTACTAGAACAAATGTTGTAGTCCTTTTGTAGGTGAAGATATACGGTCTTTCCTACAAAACAAGTTAAATTGCATTATTAGAAACATCTCATAATTTTCAGAACAAATTCTTTACACATAAATAAATATGTCATGCAGTCATGCAAGTTCTCTTAGCCAATGCTTCAATACAACATTTATCCATGTTCCACAACTTTCTAGATGCCTTCCAGTGATCCGGATTTATGTGGGAACGAAACAAAAGATAGCATATACAGAATCATATACAGAGATATATTGCAAATAACACAGTGATACAGTAAACACATGTTCTATTAAATAGCAGAAATAGAACGGACTGTAAAATACAATAGCTAGAATGGTGGTAGCTATCTCTAAGAAGAGATGTGGCCGCTATGCTCATTCGTGCCAAGATGAATACAAAGAGAGGCCGAAAGGCCCTATTTATCATAAGCATGAGGGAAAGAATCCCAATCATCCAAAACCCTAACACTAGAAGATGAACTGTCATAAAATTTGCGGCCCCAAGGTGGTTAGTTGAACAGACAACTTCCCGGGGTCATACCTTTTGGATACGATCTCCCTTTAGGGCGCTCGGTATCCCATTGGAAAGGTCTAACCGAGATTTACAACTTTTGAATGGGCCAAAATGCATGCCGTTGGAAACCATTTGGTCCCCCAAATCGGCAAAAAATCGACAAAAAATGTCGTTTAGAGCCTCAAAATGGCTCCGGAAGTTCAGGACCCGAAAAACTGCTAAAAATAGTAATTTACCAAAATTGCCAAAAGACTGCTTTGAGCCAGTTGGAAGAGGTGGGCCACCACCGATATCCACCTAGATCAATCCTCCCTGCTTAGGAAGCAATGGTCTCCATTGCGTTAAATCCCTTCTCCTATGTCGAGCTGTGTGTCAAGTTGAGCTCTTGGTGCGACATTTGCTAAAGTGGAAAGGTTGCCTTACTTTGACATCTTCAAGGGGTTGTAATTGTTGTTGATGGATGCACTGCAGCTGTTTAACAGTTTTGGTTGTTGTGGTATCCTTGGTATGCACCGGTGTGGATGGTTTCTTTTTGGAGGAGCACCTTGAATGTGTGGCCTTGCACTATAGAGGTACTCGAATAGGCGATGCAGCACTGAATTTATATTCTTGTTTCTGCTGAGTAGAGGGATAATGGGCAGAGGTTGTGGATGTCTCTGCGATCTGATCTTATCCTTTAGTGGCAATTGCGAATAGTGAAAATTTCCCAGTGTGGGAGATTATCTTCCTTCCCTGCTCGTTTGGGGTATGTGCAACTATCTCTGGTATCCGATAGACTTGTCCTCCCAAAGTGACAATGACACTGCGGGGTCATGATTCATATACAACATGATGCTTCCACATATATGGTTGTCCTAAAATAACATCACATACTTCAAGTGGGGCCACATCACACAATACCTCATCTTTGAAGGGCTTGATGCCATATGGTAGGCGACATTGGTGATTGACGCGGATCCCTCGTCCTTGGCTTAGCCATCCAATGGTGTATGGTTGTGGGTGTGGTGTTATTAGTAGATCCAATCTCTTGATGACTTCTGTTGAGATCAAGTTCTTCTGGCTGCCGCTGTCCACAACAAAGTGTAGGGGAATTCCCTTCACCCACATCTGTGAGTGGAAAAGGCACTCCTCTGCCTCTGACTCTTTAGGTTCCTCTGGTTGAATCTGTGTGGTGGCGACAATGGCACTGGGTTTTGCATTGATGATTTGCTTCCCTTCTCGCGCGACTGTGAAATTAGGTTCTGAGTCAGAATTGGAACTGGGATCTGATTCTAAAGCTTTGATCTCAGCCACCAATGACTGTTTTGAGCGACATTCATCAGTGTTGTTCCAGGGACTTTTTTGGAACTCGCACCACTTCCCGGTGTCCTTCTTTGTCTTTTCTTTACCCTTCTTTGCTTGTGGTTGGGACTGGTTGTCCTTTTCCTGCACCGTGTTATGCAAGCCAGAGTTTCCCTTGCCCTGCTTCTGCGCAGGTCTGAAGTCACGCTTGTTCTTTTGTTGAAATTTTTGCTCAATTTTGACAGCATATCGATAGGCGGATCTGAGTGAAGAGATTTCCAGGAAATCCATCTCTGTTCGAATGTACGGATGTAGGCCACTGCGATATTTCAGTACTAGGTGCCGCTCGGAATCCTTGATACCTAGCTTTGTGCACAAGATATGAAATTTGTTGGTCCCTCTCTTGATGTAGAATGGTCCATTTTGTGTACTGGTCACCATAGTTCCCAACAGGGTAATATTGTTCCTTGACAACATCTATAAAAGAGGCCCAAGTGGGATTGGAATATTCAAACAATCCAGACTCGTCTGATGAGTTTTGCTCACAATAAGTTTCCCACCAATTTTTGACATGGGGGACGGCCTTGAGGAGTGCAAAGACGATCTTTTCCCTATCGAAAAAATTGTCGACAGAGAAATACCCTTCTAGTAGATTAAACCATTTATCTAGGGCATCGACATCGATTTGGCCTTCAAATAAAGGGATATCAAAATTAACTTGTACCTTGAAGGGAGTCGTATCTCCGAAATGGCTGCTCGTTGAGGGTGCATTTCCGCTATTGGCATGCGTCGAAGGATCTTGGTGAAATTATCCATCATCTCGTTCTTCTGTCGCATGAGGGCTTCCTCGAGCAACAACTTGATAGGATCTACTGCTCCGTCATCTCTCTTTTCTTCCGCCATGGGAGGCCATTTCGGGTAGAGAGAGTGGTCTTCCCCAAGTGAAACTAGTTCGAGACCCAACTCTCTGTATCCTGACCTCGTCATGGAGATGCACCGAGAAACAATCAAACATCAGACCGCTTTGATACCACTAATACGGATTTATGTGGGAGCGAAACAAAAGATAGCATATAAAGAATCATATACAGAGATATATTGCAAATAACATAGTGATATAGTAAACACATATTCTATTAAATAGCAGAAAATAGAACAGACTATAAAATACAATAGCTAGAATGGTGGTAGCTATCTCTGAGAATAGATGTGGCCGCTATGCTCATTCGTGCCAAGATGAATACAAAAAGAGGCTGAAAGGGCCTATTTATCATAAAGGGAAAAAATCCCAATCATCCAAAAACCTAACCCTAGAAGATGAACCGTCATAAAGTTTGCGGCCCCAAGGTGGTTAGTTGAACAGTCAACTTCCTGGGGTCATAACTTTTGCATACGATCTCCGTTTAGGGCGCTCGGTAGCCCGTTGGAAAGGTGTAACTGAGATTTACAACTTTTGACTAGGCCCAAATGCATGCCATTGGAAACCATTTGGTCCCACAAATCGACAAAAAATGTCGTTTAGGGCCTCAAAATGGCTCCGGAAGTTTAGGACCCAGAAAACTGCTAAAAATAGTAATTTACCAAAATTGCCAGAAGACTGTTTTGAGCCAGTTGGAAGAGGTGGGCCACCACCGATATCCAACTGGATCAATCCTCCCTCCTTAGGAAGCAATGGTCTCCATTGCGTTAAATTCCTTATCATATGTCGAGCTGTGTGTCGAGTTGAGCTCTTGGTGCGACATTTGCTGAAGTGGAAAGGTTGCCTTACTTTGACATCTTCAGAGGGTTGTAATTGTTGTTGATGGATGTGCTGGAGCTGTTTAATAGTTTTGGTTGTTGTGGTATCCTTGGTATGCACCGGTGTGGATGGTTTCTTTTTGGAGGAGCACCTTGAATGCATGGCCTTGCACTGTAGAGGTACTCGAATAGGCGATGCAGCACTGAATTTGTGTCCTTGTTTCTGCTGAGTAGAGGGATAATGGGCAGAGGTTGTTGATGTCTCTACGATCTGATCTTCTACTTTAGTGGCAATTGCGAATAGGGAAAATTTCCCAGTGTGGGATATTATTTTCCTTCCCTTCTCGTTTGGGGTATGTGCAACTATCTCTGGTATCCGATAGACTTGTCCTCCCAAAGTGACAATGACACTGCGGGGTCGTGATTCATATATAGCATGACGCTTCCACATATATGGTTGTCCTAAAAGAACATCACATACTTCAAGTGGGGCCACATCACACAATACCTCATCTTTGAAGGGCTTGATGCCATATGGTAGGCGACATTGGTGACTGACGCGGATCCCTCGTCCTTGGCTTAGCCATCCAATGGTGTATGGTTGTGGGTGTGGTGTTATTGGTAGATCCAATATCTTGATGACTTCTGTTGAGATCAAGTTCTTCTAGCTGCCGCTGTCCACAACAAAGTGTAGGGTAATTCCCTTCACCCACATCTGTGAGTGGAAAAGGTGCTCCTCTGCCTCTGACTCTTCAGGTTCCTCTGGTTTAATCTGTGTTCTACATCAATGATTTGCTTCCCTTTTCGTGTGGCTGTGAAATTAGGTTCTGTGTCAGAATCGGAACTGGGATCTGATTCTGAAGCTTTGATTTCAGCCACCAATGACTATTTTGAGCGACATTCATCAGTGTTGTTCCAGGGACTTTTGTGGAACTCGCACCACTTCCCGGTGTCTCTCTTTGTCTTTTCTTTACCCTTATTTGCTTGTGGTTGGGACTGGTTGTCCTTTTCCTACCCCGTGTTCTGTGAGCTAGAGTTTCCCTTGCCCTGCTTCTGCGCAGGTCCAAAGTCACGCTTGTTATTTTGTTGAAATTTCTGCTCAATTTTGACAGCATATCGATAGGCGGATCTGAGTGAAGAGATTTCCAGGAAATCCATCTCTGTTCGAATGTACCGATGTAGGCCACTGCGATATTTCAGTACTAGGTTCCGCTCGGAGTCCTTGATACCTAGCTTTGTGCGCAAGGTATGAAATTTGTTGGTGTACTCCGACACCGTTTGGTCCCTCTCTTGATGTAGAATGGTCCATTTTGTGTACTGGTCATCATAGTTCCCAACAGGGTAATATTGTTCCTTGACGGCATCTATAAAAGAGGCCCAAGTGGGATTGGAATATTCAAACAATCCAGACTCGTCTGATGAGTTGTGCTCACAATAAGTTTCCCACCAATTTTTGACATGGGGGACGGCCTTGAGGAGTCCAAAGACGATCTTTTCCCTATCGGAAAAATTGTGGATAGAGAAATACCCTTCTAGTAGATTCAACCATTTATCTAGGGCATTGGCATCGATTTGGCCTTCAAATAAAGGGATATCAAAATTAACTTGTACCTTGAAGGGAGTCATATCTCCGAAATTTCTACTCGTTGAGGGTGCATTTCCGCTGTTGGCATGCATCGAAGGATCTCGGTGAAATTATCCATCATCTCATTCCTCTGTCGCGTGAGGGCTTCCTCGAGCAACAACTTGATAGGATCTACTGCTTCGTCGTCTCTCTTTTCTTCCTCCATGGGAGGCCGTTTGGGGCGCGAGAGTGGTCTTCCCCAAGTGAAACTAGTTTGAGACCCAACTCTCTATATCCTGACCTCGTCGGGGACATGCACCGAGAAACAATCAAAGAGCAGACCGCTCTGATACCACTGATCCGGATTTATGTGGGAACGAAACAAAAGATAGCATATACAGAATCATATACAAATATATATTGCAAATAACAAAGTGATACAGTAAACACATATTCTATTAAATAGCGGAAATAGAACCGACTGTAAAATACAATAGCTAGAATGGTGGTAGCTATCTCTAAGAAGAGATGTGGACGCTATGCTCATTCGTGCCAAGATGAATACAAAGAGAGGCCGAAAGGGCCTATTTATCATAATCATGAGGGAAAGAATCCCAATCTTCCAAAAACCTAACCCTAGAAGATGAACCGTCATAAAGTTTGCGGCCCCAAGGTGGTTAGTTGAACAATCAACTTCCCGGGGTCATAACTTTTGCATACGATCTCCGTTTAGGGCGCTCGATAGCCCATTGGAAAGGTCTAACCGAGATTTACAACTTTCAACTAGACACAAATGTATGTTGTTGGGAGCCTTTTGGTCCCCCAAATCGACAAAAAATGTCATTTAGGGCCTCAAAATGGCTCTGGAAGTTCAGGACCCGAAAAACTGCTAAAAATAGTAATTTACCAAAATTGCCAGAAGACTATTTTGAGCCAGTTGGAAGAGGTGGGCCACCCCCGATATTCACCTGGATCATCCAGTCTCTACCATGACATTGTTAAGAGTTTGCACTACTCCCAACATGTTAGCAAAGAGGTTTCATTCTAGATAAGTAGCACTGGAATGTTGTACAGTGCCATAGGCCACTTACCCATCACATGCATATTAGTAGTATACTGTTCATTAATGCAATCATTCTAATATGCACAATACATCTCCTAAGTCTAGGAACATAAGCATAATATTATTTAAACAAACAAAATAGGTAAGAAATGATAATTTAAATACTTATCTTTGTTTGTTTGTTGCGTGGACTCCCTCTGAGTCTTTGCTTCCTGGCAGGAGTTGCTGAAGTAGCTTCTTCTACACCTTTCTGTTGTGGAATGTAGGAAGATGGTCAACTCCGTCTAAAAATATGCATCTTTGCAGGAGCTGCTGGAGTGTGCTCCCTCTTGATCTTTGCTTCCTGGATTACCTGTCCTTGAACTTATATTCATCCTTGCTGACATCAATCTTCTTGAACCCTGGAAAGTATATTCTATAAGCCTTTGAGCTTTCACTGTAACCCACAAAGATACCCTTCTTTCCTGAAGGATCTAGTTTAGTCCTCTTTTCCTTTGGGACATGAGTGTATACTGGACAACCAAATATTCTGAGATGGCTGACTTCAAGTTTCTTACCAGAAAAGACCTCTTCTGGTGTCTTGTCGTCCAATATCTTATGGGGTGTTCTGTTCTGCACACATACATCTGTTCTAGCTGCTTCTGCCCATAGATGCATAGGTAGATCCTGGTCATGCAGCATTGCCCTTGCTGCTTCCATGATTTTTCTGTTCTTCCTTTCTGTAGCTCCATTCTGTTGAGGATTATAAGGAGCAGTCAACTCCCTCTTAATCCCTGAATCACTGCAAAGCTTCTTGAAGTCACCTGAGATGAATTCTCCACCATTTTTGGATCTGAATGTTTTGATATTTTTGTCAGTTTGATTCTCCATCAAGGTTTTGAATTCCTTGAACTTATCAAACACCTCATCTTTGTTTTTCAACAAGTATACCCAAGTCTTCCTGGAGAAGTCACCAATAAATGAGACATAGTAAACATACCCACTTAGAGAACTGGATGACATAGGACCACATACATTTGAGTGGATGATTTCCAGGATATCTTTTGCCTTGCTTTCACTGCTTGGGAAAGCTTTCTTAATATTCTTACCTTTTGCACATCCTTTGCAAACACCTTCATGTTTGGTCTTGATTTCAGGAAGACCCTCTACATTCTTGCTTGCAATTGGAAGTGCCCTATAGTGCATATGAGCAAGTCTTCTATGCCAAAGTTCACTTGCCTCCATGGATTCATGCTCCATGGCATGTTCAGGTTGTCCTTTTAATTTATACAAACCTCCCTCTTGCTCTCCAATCACAACTGCATCATCTATGGTCTTTCCCTTTGGCCACATTAGGACTTGGCCATCCACAAATGCAACCCTCATACCTTTTGTATCCAATGCAGAGATGGAAACTAAGTTCTTCTAGAACCCAGGTACATAAAGGACTTCTTTCATCTTCAAATATTTTCCAGAATCTAGTTTGTGGGTGGCTTCACCACTTCCTTTGATGGGATATTGATAATCATCCCCAAGTTTCACTTTATGGGGTGATTCATGTTCTTACAGATTTACAAAGGATTCTTTAAACCCAGTCATGTGTTTAGAAGCCCCACTATCAATTAACCAATAATTATAACCATGGGAGATAGTACATGTGAGAGCAGAGATTAGAACATACTCTTCTTCACTTGATGAGTCATCATTACTATCATCACTCTCTTCCCTAGCCTTCTTCTTTGGAGGTTCATCATCTTCGGCAGCATGAGCATGGTACCTTCTTTTATTACCCTTCTTCTTCTTGCTGGAGTTGTTGTTCTGTTTGTCCCTTTTGTTCTTGGGACATTTTGAACCAAAGTGACCCTTCTCATTACAAGTGAAACACCTTAGATCTTTCTTGTCTTTGTGAAAATGATGAAAAGATTTCTTCTTGTGATGGGATGGCTCCCTCTTGAACTTGCCCTTCTTAGTGTGAGTTGTGAGAGGTTGATCTTCATTTCCCATTTTCTCTTTTCATGCCACAAGCCTTGCTTCTTCTTGAGAACATTCCTCCCATAATTTGCTGAAGGAGACTAACTTCTTTCTGGCACAGATCCCCTGGATAAAAGAGTCCCATGACCTAGGTAAGCCATTCAATGTAGTCACAACAATTTCACCATTCTCCACCATTTCATATACAGCTTCAATTTGTTCCTTGATCTGAGAGACCTTGGAAAAATAGGATTGAATGGTTTCTCCATTCGACATCTTGACCCCTTTCAATTGATTCCGCAGGGTCATCTTCTGATTTATCGAATAGCTTGGTCAAAGAGTCAAAGATAGCCTTGGGTGTCTTTAGAGAAGACACAAGGGGTATGAGATGGTCTTTGATAGAATCAGCAATGATTCTCTTTTCCTTGAACAAGTTCTTCTTATGCAATACCTTAGCCTCTTCATCCTCTAGGATAGGGATGTCTTCTTTTATATATGAGTTCAACTCATTCTCTTCCAGGATTAACCTAATCCTATACTTCCAAGCTCAGAAGTTATCAGCCCCTTCAAGCTTATCCTCAATCTTGGTGTGGTGAGACATCTTAAAGAGTACTTCAAATGAAATAGAAAAGATTTAGGTCTTACCACTTGAAATGCTGAAAACTGGATCTAGTCCCGGATTAGGGTTTGTCGGAAAAACCCTAAAAATTCAAAATGTGAATTTCAACTTTCTGAAAGGATAGAAAGATGCGCCTTGATGAGCTCATCAACCTGGTGTATTTAGAATTTGAGATCAGCAAAGCTTTACCCTTCATATTTTCCTTTTTGTCCTCTCGGGTTCACTTGGGAGAGCCCTGAATTAGGGTTTGAGTTTCTCGAAGATATACCTAGCCAAAAATCTCGATCCAAAGATCTAAACTTCGATTTTGCAAGGAGCTTCCAGCTATTTCTTCAGATTTTAGAAATTCCTATTTTTGTGGAAACCCTAATTTTTAGGGCCAAATTTGAAAATGCTCAGAATTGAATTTTGATTGGATAGATAGATTCTCCTTGATGATGATGAGTAGAGTCAATCTACTATACTTCTTTTCCAAAAACTATGGAGAGAAACCCAATAAACAAGAAACTCAAGTTTCTGTCACTGCAAAATTTCTTCTTCTCAGGTTAGCTCTGATACCATATTAAAATTTGAGCATTAATTCACAATACTCTTGGATCTTTACTGAGAGAATAACATATACAGTATATCAATGCATAAAAGTCACAATAAGCATGACAAGCATCACAAGAATCAAAAGCATGAGAGACAAGAGACACAAAGTTTCTGTGGGGAAAACCCTAAGGTGAAAAACCCCACAACTTCCTCAGAGATAGAGAGAGCAATGGCTCAACCAAAGTACAACCAAAATACACTTGAGATAGTCTCTTAGAGCAAATGATCTTCCTCCTCACTAGTGCACCACTTTCTGAGTGAGAGAAGTTTGTCTTTCCGAATGATGCAAATAGAGATCTCTCGGTCTCTATTTATACTTAACCTGTTTGTCCAATGACCTTATGGGGCCGACTTGTCTATCTAGATACATCCACAATATAGTATATATTTTAGGGCCGACCCCACACATGGTGGTCTAATAACCCATTGGCAAGTACACACACTTGCGACACTTGTTAATCCACATGACGACACTTCCTTATAGAGGAATAACACATCTCTTATAAGGGTACAATAAATATTAATGAAATACATTCCGAAGTTACATATACATCAACAGAATACTGAAATTTCAAAAAGAATCCTAATAATAAGAAAGAGAAGGATAAGTGAACCTATTGCAATAAGGGATTTCATATTGAGAGCTCATGCATGAAGAATACCATTGATCAAATGTATCATCTCCTTGAGAAAGCAAATATCCCTCTTCCTGAGATCGCAATAAAGAAGGAAGGAGGACACAATTATGAAGACACTGAGAGAGTGCACGCTTTGATGGAAATCACATCCAAGCCTACCTCGTTTATTATAGATTATAGAGCTTCAAGGAATATGGTGTCTGCAAGAGAGATCCTTTCCTCTCTTGATTCTTCCAATGGTCCAACCATTGTGTTGGGTGATGATTTTGAAACTAGTTGAAAAGGTAAAGGCAGTGTTGATCTAGAGTTTGGTTCCTTCACTAATGTGCTATATGTTCCAGGTCTTGTTGCAAACCTATTGTCAGCCTACCAAATGACTCACACTAGGTATCCTAAAATGGTTATCTTTACACATAATGATGTTGAAATCTGTGAGATGTCCACAGGCCGAATTGTTTCCTTAGGTATAGCTAACCATAGCTCAAAAGTTTATATATTCTCTCATTTTGTACCTTTCCCATCACCTTCTGCTCTATTTAGTCATGCTAATGAATCAAGAAATTTGTGGCATGAGATATTTGGTCATACAAATTACAAGTATCATTCTCAAATCCATGAGAAGGATATGGTCATAGGGCTTCCCAATATCAAGTTTTCTAAAGGAGTCTGTCAAAGATGCATCCTAGGAAAACAACCTAAGCATAATCTTGAAAGATCCAAAACTAAGTGAAACTCAAAACCCCTTGAGCTTATCCAAAGTGACATATCAGGTCCATTCCCCCATGAGTCTTTGAACCATGCAAATTACATCCTAACCTTCAGAGATGACCTTTCTAGATATTGCTGGATCTTCTTCCTCAAGTTAAAGTCAAAAGTCTTCAATTTGTTCAAGCTTTTCAAAGCCTCAATTGAGAACCAGTCTAGTAGACATATCAAGATCCTTAGATCTGATAATGGTGGGGAATATATCAAATCTAATTTCCAACAATTATTTGCTTTTGCTGGCATACAGATGCAAAACAATGTTCCTTACACACCTAAGCAAAATGGTGTTGCTAAGAGGAAGAACAAATCTCTCAAAGAGATTGCTACATGCATGCTTGAGACCAAGTATTTGTCTCTAATACTTTGGGATGAGGATATAACATTTGCATCCTACATACAGAAGAGAGTGCCTCACAAAACATTGAAAGGAACAACTCCCTTTGAATCTTGGACTGGGCACAAACTTGATGTTTCTCATTTCAATATTTTTGGCTCCAAAGCTTGGGATAGAATTTCACTTGAGAAGAGGAGGGACATGCATCCCCAAATCCAACCAAGTAATTTTGTTGGCTATTCAAAAGACTCCAAGGGCTATAATTTTCTAAACATTACCTCTCAAAAATCCTTCATTAAGAGGAGTGTTCAATTTGAAGAAGAGCCTTTGCAATCTATTGAAATTGGAGAACCCTCTACACCACCACCTGCGAGTGTAAGTGATGCTGCTCTTTATTTTTATGATTCTGATATTTCTGATGATTAAGAGAATCTTATTGAATATCCAAGTTAACCTACAAGTCCTAAGTGGGCCTCTAAGACCCTTCAAGTAGCTGGTGAACTTGTGGGAAATCCTCAAGACACTAGGAGGACTAGATCAGAATTTGAGAGTTCTCTTACTGTGAATGATCCTTATCTATTTGAGAATTGCTTTTTGATGGTTGATTTATATCCTCAGACATATGAGGAAGCCTCACATAACCCAATATGGCATGTAACCATGGATGAGGAGTTTCATTCACTGCAAAAGAATGAAATTTGGGAGCTAGTCAATCTCCCCCCAGGAAGAGAATTGGTAAGGTGTAAGTGGATATTCAAGACTAAATTTGCAGTCGATAGTGAAGATGTGAATTATGAGGAAAGCATTGTGTCAAATTTATTCTCCCAAGTCCATTTCCTTGACTACAATGAGACTTTTGCAACATTTGCACAAAAGGATTCGATAAGACTAGTTCTAGAACTTTTTGCATCCAAGCACTAGGAAGTGCATCACAAGGATTTCAAGAGTGTTTTCCTCCATGGGGATATTGAGGAGGAGATATATATTCATAATCCATAAGGGTATAAATCAGATCCTAACCTTTTGTGTTGGTTGAGGAAGTCGTTATATGGGATTAAGCAAGCTCCCAGAGCTTGGTATGCCAAGATGGACAACATCCTCTTGTCGCAATATTTTGCTAGATGCAAGTCTGATATAAATTTTTAAATAAAGATTATTAATGACTCCATATTGATTATTGTGTTATATGTTGATGAACTACTAATCACAGGTTTCTCTATTGATCAAATAGATTCATTAAAGACCTCCTTGCATCAAGCTTTTTCCATGATTGACTTGGGAATTCTTAAGCAATTTTCCGAGCTTGAGATTTCAAAATCTAAGTTTGGAACTAATGCATCTCAGTCAAAATATGCTTCAAACCTGACAAATAAGCTCAATATGGCTGATTTTAAGCCTTCAAATACTCCCTTCCTTTCACGATTCATACTTGAAGAAGAGGATTCTACACCATTGGTGGACAACACCCTGTATAGGAAGCTAGTTGGTAGCTTGTTGTACTTGACTCATACTCGACCTGATATTGCTTGTGTTGTGAGTATGGATTCAAGATACATGGAGCAGCCACATGAGATTCATTGGAGGGACACAAAAGGAATCTTTCATTATGTGCAAGGCACCAAGTCTGATGGGATTCACTATGTTGCATACTCTGGCCTAGATCTTCTTGGATTTACTGACTCATATTGGGATGGTGGTAGCCTAGATATGAAGTCCACTTTTGGATTTGTTTTCATACTTAGAGGAGGCCATGTTTGCTGGTCAAGTAAGAAACAGAGTGGAATTTCACTATCTTTAGCAGAGTCCGAGTACATAGGAGCAGTGAATGCTGCAACTCAGTGTGTGTGGTTGCACGTTATTCTTTCAGAGTTTGGGATTTCCTTTAGCAGTCCCACAATCATCTTTTGTGACAATCAGAGAGATATAAGGGTATCAACTGATCCAGTACAAAGGAAAATAACCAAGCGTATAGAGATCCATATGCACTACATTAGGACTTTGGTGCATGATCATATCATTGATCTGCAATATTTCCCATCAGCTAAGCAAATTGCAAACATCTTCGCCAAAGATTTTACTAAGAATACTTTCAGCCATCTGATATCACTGCTTGGGATGGTTGAACATGTGGTAGAGTGAAGGATTGATAAAAAATATTTCAATTTTTCTCATGTCCATTCTTTAGGTGAGGTTTTTACCATGAGGTTTTCCTTCTTTCCTTGTTTTGTGGACAAGGCAGTATGTTAAAGGGTGACCATGCCAAGTTGTTGGGACCTATTTATTTATGATTTTTAGCACATAAATTCAGGCATAAGGGGGGGTTTTGGAGTATTTTAAAACCCATCCATGTCATTTAATACTTATGATAGCATTAGTTAGTCATTTTTATTAATTCCTAGGTGTTAGACTAGGTAGTTGGCCAAAATTACCCATTGTGCGGACAACAAGCATCCATGAGTCACTAGAGATATTTTCTAAGATTATGAATAAGATCTGATATGATTATGGTATATTTTATCCAATTATGGATTAGAAAGATTCCTTACTGCTTTTTACTGATTTTTACTAGTTTTTGTGAAAAGGTGAAAGCTAGTTGACTTTCCTTAACATTTTTTTGGCCAACTCATCCTCGATGATGTTTCCTCTACCTAAATTATGAACTTAGGATGATTTTCCATCATACATCACCATCTGATCACTAATTTACCAATTCATGAGCTTTAGAGGTGACTTGGAAAGAACTCTTTGTACCTAGGGGGGTTTTGCATAGATTTAGTAACCCTTGTTTTGTGAGCATTTCAAACGAAATATTTATCCTTCAAATATATGATGTAATTATATATATGTATAGCCATTACATTTCCTTTTTTTGTTGATTTAGACTTATTCAATAGAGTTATATTGTTTGCATCAAATACATGATTGTTTTCATTGTTCTATGACTTGTTTTTTGCAAGGCAATTTGTGAGAGCTTGTAATTGCTTGAGTATATCTTAGTGTGTAATATAATTTCACAAGACAACAATAAAATAGGTAAATATCCATAATTTCCTAGCACCGGGTGTTGTTTGAAAAGCCAAATAAGACACCATAAAACTCTCTCCCTTAGATATTCAGGGTATCATAGATTCTTATTGATGTTTGTGAAGAGCCTCCTTGTCTACCTCCTCTTCGCACCACCCAGAAAGGCATTGATTTGAATCAGGTTTATTCACTTCACTGCAAACTACCATGTGCCTATCCATAAGATACATACCGTGGAAACAACAAAAGGTTCATAACTCGACAATTGCAACCTCTCTACTTGCATGTCGTTGACAATACTATTGATAAAGTAACTTGGAAAACCTTCATAGATCATTTTATTATATTCTATTGCATCTAGAACTTAATAGATAAGTAAAGGATAATAGAATGTGCTATGCAAGTTAAGATGGTTGCTAAGTAGGCACTAGGTTTCAAATAGCTACATTGATTTTTAATAATTCTCAAGAGATTAAAAAGAGACACTAGTCATGGAGTGGGGAAAACTAAAATAATAGTCAAACCTCTAATGAGACAAATAGATGCAATGTGATCACAAGAAAGGAATTTTAACATGAGTATTGATTATATCCCATTTTAACGCCATCTTTTCCCTACAAAATGCCTTGATTATTGATTATTTATTATTTGCATGAGCATTGATTATTTCCCATTCTCCAGGAATTTTGTAGGGCACACATTTTAATGTGGGGATGGAGGACTTATTTTCGTAAATATAGAAACTATTACAAATTCAAGGAAGGATTAGAAGGGTGAACCAATAACTATGCTCTATTATTTGCTTTAAAGTTATAATTGTTGCTTGCCACCAAAAATGAGTTTCGTCATCTTTATATTTATGGTGATTCTATGGTGATAATCAAATGGGTAAATGGGGAAAGTAGGATATTGAATTTGTTCTTGAGGCTCATGTTGGAGGAATTTGTAATTTTTTTGGATGCTTTTAACACCATTTGTTTCTTACATGTGTTGAGTGTAAATAAAAAAATGCATATTTCCTTACCAAAGCTAGCCTATCACTGGATACTCAAGGGATGGGCACACTCAAGAATCAGTCAGGTAGTTTATTGCATAATTTTTATATTCTGATCTTTCTTCCATTCTTCATGAGGAAACCAATTTTATTTATACTACTGAGGGTGTGGGTTGTTGCTCACTTCTTATTTTTAGGTATTTGTTGTCATTTAATGATGAGTTAGTAGGGGTTGTTTCTCACACCACCTGTGCTGATGTTTTCATTCAATAATATTTAGTTTTCTGGGATGTTTGGACATTATGTTTATAGATGTTGTATTTGGCTTTATTTCTAGAACTCTCTGAGATCTTATTTTGGAGAGGTGGTTCCAGATGGTGTGATGTTTTTATTTCTGTGATCAGTAGTAGTGATCTGTGATCTTTCTAATGAAAAAAAATAGACAATTTGGAAAAGGTTTTGAATTATGGGACACAAGTAGATAAATTTTAACAATATTTTTATATAAAATATAAAAACTACAGTACTTCCTGCACAAAACTACTGCCAAAATGCATTAAATATTAACTAATACACCTAGTCTATAATCACTATGGTATGCACTTTACAAGTGCAACTAGATGGTGATCAATGGCTATCAATCATAAAAAAGAACGTAGGTTTCCATCAATAACTACAAATGTTATTAATACTTGTGTAAAGTGCATGCAAAAATCCTTGTGGATTAATCTAGGGTCTACTGCCATCTATCCTTTCAAGCAACCCAAATTGAACATTAAAAAAGAAGTTGAATAACATGTGACGCCTCAAGGAGTAGTAATTTAGTGTTGCAAAATTCCCATCACTCGGTCTTCTCTTCCCATGTTTGATTAAGTTATTTAAATAACATTAAGAATAACATTTCCTTCTTCCTCCTTCCAGAATATAATGTTAAATCCATCTCCCTCCACAATAACATCAATTTCACTAATCCTATATGGGTCCATAACAGATTATGGGTAAGGAAAAAGCAAATGATAACTTGCAACTACTAGTTACAAACTTTAAACATTTATGTGGGATGTATCCCTCATGTATAAAGAACACAAAAACCAATAGTTAACCTAAACATATAGAAAACCCTACCTAAGCATGTGTACAAAGGAGATTGAGTAAATTAAGGTCCTAGAATTGAATAGTAGTATCACCCAAACCACTAGCCATGTGACAGCCATCTGGGATGAATGCTACTAAAATAACAACCTCTCTATGACCTAGATGATTATAATGATAAGAGAAAAATCATATGAAAGTGGTTTGCAATCTAAAGGAAGAATGAAAAAATGCCTTTGTTAATAGATGAGATAAGATAATTCTATTAATATCGAATTAATGACAAAAAATAGGCCAGTGTGACTGCTAAGTATAATGATGTCACTACATAGTAATAGAGAATTTTATTTTCCCACCAGAAACTTTAACCCCCTAAAGACTACAAACATTGCGTAGTTACAAGTAATATTTTAATCCTCGTACCCATCCTCATGGTAGTATATTTTAACCCCCTAAAGACTACAGACATTGCGTAGTTACAAGTAATATTTTAATCCTCGTACACAGCCTCATGGTAGCATAGAGGCAAGTGTAAATAATTCAATATCGCATTCAAAACGTTAGTAATTAAATGAACTATTCCAACATCCTACAAAAAATGGATCTAATTTACAAACCAAGAAAGCAATACCTTGTAACTAATTTTTGTTTGTGGTGCCACTAAAATTGCGAGGAGAGAAACCTAGTGTTTATACATGACTACTCAACCTAGGCTGGAAACTTGTCCCACTCCTAAACCAAGTGCCAGAATGGGTATGTGTAAGTGAGCTCACAACAAATAAAGGTGGTCTCCGAGCAAAACAATATAGGGTGTGCCTATTGGATTTACACACACAAGAATAAGAAAGGGAAAATATTACTTAGTAATGAGTAATGCAATGTCTCATTATGTCTCATTAGAAAGTGAGATAAGATAATAATATTATTTTAGTTTTTTCCAATGGATGACCATAAATAGTTGAAGGATACTGTTAGATACATCAAAATCAATACATAGTGGGAGTGCAACTCCTATAACAACACGTCTAACCTCTAAGGTCAAAGACCTAGAGTCTAAAGACTATTGTTTAAAAATAAAACAATACCATGTTGGGAGTCCCAAAGAAGAAAGGAACCCTATCAAGATATTGAGAGCCTAGGAAAATGCACGCCCACCTCCAAACTAATGGGTCAAGATTTTTCATCGTGCTGCCAAACATCCTTGTATCACAAAACGACAATGGAAAAGACATGAATAGGTTCCAACCTAGGCCAAGGAGGTTGGACTCCCCAACCTAGATGTTATAGAAAAGACAAGGGCCTTCTCGCTAGGGTTAAATCCTACAACAAACCAGAGTGAATTCTAACTTGGAACTTAAGATTTTTAGCTCCACGGAAGGCCAATTTCCTTCTTCTAAATGTACCTATTTTGATTCCTTGACCGTCTCCGAGGATGTGACTAAAGACGCAGACCATTGATGCATTTTTTAACCATGATTTTCTAAGAAGTTTGAGGGCTCCTTCGTAGGCTTCCAAGTGGGAGGAGTTTCCATGGTTGAAGGCCAAGGGTTATTACAGCCTCATGCCTTTCCTGGCTAACACGTTGAAGCTCTCCTCGAAGTTCTCCTAGATTCATTCTCATGGTAAGAAACAAAGTTCTAGGATGAATTCTATGGAGAATAACCATGAAATGCACAAAAACCTTCTTATCGATGCATTACCTGCTTTATATAATAAGAGGGGAAATAAGCTAATGATTGAAGTGATGGGTCGGGCACCTTGTTGAAACAGGACCTATTCCATTAGGTAAATACTGTCACTCTAAAGTTGTACTAACTATCTAGGTGATTCCATGAATATGGGTAACTCTTTTTGGCCAAATATGATGGTGAAAAATGGAAATTTTATCCATGTATTAAATTGAAGCCCTCTAAACTCATATTTTCCAAATGAATTTTGACATGCGGTTGAAAAACGAAATGTAAAGAATTATGTTGGATTTCCAATGATATTTTTTTTGAAATATACCAATGTCATTTATCGTGTCAAATTTTCACTTAATGAAACGTGTGTACTTAAAAATTTGAAGAGCAAGTAACCAGTAGTTTGTGTTCGTGCACGATAATTTAACGTCAAAGTAATAATTTAAAAAAATGAAATATGTGAACATGATATAGATAGAATGCACTAGGGCTTACATATTTTTCTTTTTTCTTTCTCGAAAAATTATATTTATTATTATTTTTCGAAAGTAACCAATGAATATTTCAGTCGCATTTTGCACACATGTGTGTTTGTGCATGAAATCTTTTGATTGTTTACATAATTTGCAAAACTAAAAATACCCTTTTGAAGAGGACACGTTTATCTAGGGCTTGTGTATTTTTTCAAATAGTTTGGACGTGTATTTTGAATGTTATGGATTTATCTTTGAGCTCAATCAAAGTTGATAGCAGGGTTTTTTAGGGCAAGTTCTAGTAGAAATTTAAAAACAAAAGACATATGAAGATAAAAATTTGTAAATTTTATATATCTGGATAGAGGATTCGTTGACGAGTCCAATGGTATCAAGTCCACTCATTAATGAGCATTTAATGACATGGTTTATCCATGTGGAAGGAAGACAAAACTTTCATTCTGCAGTGAAAAGGGCTCTCGACCTATTTTTTAAGTCCTCGATCGAGCTATTTGCTCGATCAAGGGTTTTAAAATACCTCGATCGAGGGTTTTAACATACCTCGATCGAGGGTATAACAACACCTCGATCAAGGGTTTAACAACACCTCGATCGAGGTATTTTAAAACCCTCGATCGAGCAAATTAGGCCCCATCTACTTGTTTCAAGCGTAGGAGGTGTGTCCAAGGGCATGTGATAACTGGCACTCAAATTGCCTCAGTATTCCGGTGACCAGTCATGGAGGCACAGTTCCACTCCTTATGGTTATTTTTTTGGAATTTTGACGATCTAGATCATCTTAAAATGGGCCAAAAGCCTTAGAGACACATTTCCATGGCATAGCTCTGCAGTAAATCGATTAGAACTATGATTCCACCGGTTTTTATAACTGAATCTAGTGAACAAATCACTGAAAAAGCAAGGCGATTTGAGTGCCAATTATCCCACGCCATGTCCAAGTGTGGTGCCTCTATGGATAAGTCCAAATGTTAATCATACTCATCAAATCCTTATTTGGTCTGTCACCTATCCTCTTTAATGAAAGATAATAAAAATATTAAATGGCAAAAGCCCCAAAAACCACAATTTATTTTCTCGCAGCATTCCGGCCTTGTGATTATTTTTTAAATGAATTAATACTATTATATTATGTATAGTATAAATTTTAAAACATATTATATATTAATGTTGAAAACATATTAATATTAACATTAACACTAATATTAATATTAAAAACATATTAGTACTTATAATAATATTCATATTCATATTCATATTTATAAATTAATATTCAAACATAGTAAAAAAATATTATGTTAGTATTATATTACTATTAGTGTTTGACAATAGTTATTTTGAATGCATTAATTAAGTCATTTTGCTTATTTAATCCAAGACTTGACTCAACCACACTATGTCGAAGGAGGGGATGTATTTATTTTCTTGAAATAATTGGTGCTTTCAAATGCAAGGAGATAGCCAATGGGGATTTTCAACTTTATGAGGTTAGACGAAATGACAATCATGGCAGACGATTGCGGCTTGTAAATTAATGGAAGACGAGAAATTAACAATTATTTTGCTGTCATGACTCAAAATACATGCACTTGCCGAAACTTTCGCAGACTGTTGAAAGGGTCAAATGGTGACAATTTTCATCAAATTAAACATGGACATGATGGACATGATAAGACAAACCCAATGGTATAACAATCATGACATGATGATACTTATAGTGAGAAACAACTAACTCCACAGCACAAATCAGCATGACACGTGATGACACATAAGATGAAACTTGACAAGTGTGTTGAAGGGGGCATATGGAAGAAAAAACAATGAAACAAGATGGTATGGACATGACAAGGAAATCACCCTAGAATATATGAAAGTACAAACGGAATGGCCTTGCAACACATTTTAATACATTCTCATTTGGATACCCATTTTCATACTAGTGATTAACAATGCTCCTCAAACAAATTAAAATTTTCGTAAATTTTAATGCCGCAGATGGATTCAAAGACACCTTTTAATAGGGTCTCTAAATCCATCTGCAGCGTTAAAATTTATGAAACTGTAATAAAATAATTACAATTTCATAAAGTTTAACAATGGACATCTTATATAATTATTAACTTAGATTGTCTAGTCATGTTTTACATCCCATGACTAAATTAGTCATATTTTTTATCTCATGATTAAATTAGTCATTTTTAGTTGTGATAACTTAAAATTGCTCAAATTTGGACATATTTCACTTAAAAACACTGTGGTGACCAACGTTTTTGGTGGTTTAGTCATTTATTTCACTTAGTGCCCCAATTTCTTGGTTTCCTGGTCATTTATCACCCATTTTGCTATTAGTGTTTTTTTTTTAGAAAAGCACTTTTAAGAAACATTTTTTCCCAAAAGTATGTTCTACTATATATATATATATATATATATATATATACTAATCAATTATAATACAACAAGAGCCATGAGGTGGCAATGTCCCCGACATTGCCACATGCTCTAATTACAGATAGTTGTTAGCAATAGCTTTTGATTTTAGTGAACTTTTGATGTATTAAAAATAAAATCTAGTAAACACATATCCATGCAAACAAATTTGGCACTTTGAAAACACTTGGTTTAGAGTTGGAAACAATTCAACATTTGATTTTGGTGAAGAGTCCAACTTGATCGTTTGATTATGAAGACAAAAGGGAAGCATGCTAGGATGTGACTCATAATATTAACTCCACAAAAATTAAAATATGAAGGATATGAATAAATTTTGAAGAATTACAAGATTGAAGTTTTGGGATGACTAAAAGGAGGTGCTTCTTTTACAGATTTTGCACAACCAACAAAATTTTAGTAGAACAACTTATTTTCCAACATTAACCATGCAAAAAAAATGTTATTTCTCACCTGAATTATTTATACTCAAGTGAAATTGATTTATTATACGCATGTGGACTAGTCAATAATATACATATTCATATGCATAGGTTTATCACACCCATGTAGATGACTAACCCCATTCTCAAAGGCATTAATTGTGTCATCCTATATGCACAAAGGTTATATTATCGCCCATGCACATTGATTATATTCATAACATGTGCATTTTGATTATAACATTCACATACATAGGAAATATATCTTACACTAAAGGTGTTTATCATTTCATAAGGAAGACTCGATATATATATATATTTTAATATCATTTTGGTCCATCTAGGCTAATTGAAATAGACTTACATATCTCTCTTATAATGAATTGTAAAATCCACCTAACAATTACAATAAATAAATAATATAGAGAATTAATCAATATTAATCCTTTTTAGAACTTCTTTTATTAAAATTTGAATTCTAAATTGTATTGAAATTAGCAACGATTTTAATATAATTTCATTAAATTTTTTTTTTCTTTCAAAATTTTCATAAAAAATTCTTATTTAAAATCATATTCATCACATGGAATTTGAGGATAAGCGTGAAATACAAAAATTACGGGCCTCGTTAAATTAATTTTGCTAAGATGAAAAGGTTATCGATTCTATCAATATCAATATTAATAAAAATATTGTTATATAAAATTTTCCAAAAATTTGGTACTAAGATATAATTCGCTTCACTATGTAAAGTTTAAATTAAAAGAAATTACAAAATGAAATTAAAACAAAAATCATTATCAATGATAATTTTATTAATTTGTGTTATCTTATTGTTTTAATTTTATGTTATAATAATAATTAATTATTATTATAACATTAATATATTTAATATTAAACATTAAGTTTCATAATATGATTTTTCAAAGGTGGTTCACCATTTGTTAGAGGGCTAGTCCACCCGGGGAAATGGTCACCACCTGTTATTCTAGAGAATCAAGGTGACACGAATTACAATAATTACAATATGAGCTCAACAAGAGCAATATGTCACTTACAAGGATTGAACCTGGGTGGGGAGGGTAACAAACATTCCTCCCAACCACCCAAGCTACAACCAATGGACAAGTTTCATAATATGATTATACAAACGATAAATAACTAAAAGATTAAAAATCATAATATAAAATAACACTTATAGTTTTGATGTATGTAAACATTGTTATCATGATTTCACATTTGTCATTGTTCGCACACAAGGTTTCGAATATCTCTATATGAAAGCAAGGTACATGAGCGAGGGAGACCCATCGGGAGATGAAGTTTTCACTAGCTCGCTTAGGAATAAAAAGAACGATGGTGCAAATCAGATTGAAGAGGGAGAAATCAACTACTCGATCCGGCTAAGGATTTAGTGCTGGTGCTTCAATCCTTATCCAAAAGTGGCAAGAGCAGGTTTATCAATTTTATTCCTTCCACAGTCGTCAAATATTATTAAGTCGGCCTTCTAGGCAAGGCTTGGGACAGAGCCACTTGTATCCCATGGCCATCTTGTAATGCATGAAAGTTGTGACCTTGACCCATTTCTAGTCGCACCACCAAGCTCATGAATTACTATCCACACGCTATCATACATCTGATAGATTGTTATGCCCCTTCAGAGATCGGGTTTTTCTAGATCGACCTGACAATTTAACCCTTTTCAGTTCTGAAAATGCACGAGATAGGAAATTAATGGCTCTATCAGTTGTTGGGCATGAAGAAGCTACCATTAGGTCCTCAAAACATTAGGTTTTAGCAGATCCCATTAAGTTTCACAGTGACGAGGAGGTCAATCAACCAGGTGGGTCATTATAGACTCAACATTACTCAAATTCTTCTTTGTATCATGGGTGAAGGAAGAACATAGTAGAAAATCCAAAGTCAAATTAAATTGTAGTTTCACCTATTTTTAAGCAGTAGTCACGATCATTTCTCTCCCTTGTCATTTTAGCTTCTATTGCAGTGAGTACGAGCTTCCTGGTTTCAAATTCAGATAGTCAAATACAATATTCCTTTGAAACTCTAATAATCATATTTCATAAAATGAGTATAATTGTTGTTCTTAGGTTAAGCTAATAGGAGATAATTTCATTATGTTGTGGGTTCAAATAAAACAATAGCTGAAAAATCACTATAGCTTAAAATATGACATACCTGTGTTGGTTGTCTTCATCAAGGACTACATGCAAGAGTTAAGTTGGTACTCAATGCAGCATAGAGATAGTACTGTAGACGAGTATCGACTCCCTCTACACAAGAAAATGAGAAGCAAAGGTTCAAAGAATCATCCTTAGAAACCATTCTAGAGAATTCCATAGTAAGTGAAGGGAAACAATTTCTCTTTGCCAAGTGAATCTAGGCTCAAATTCGACGAGAGGGGGATGTGCTTCCTGCAAGCTTTCAGATGGCCCAATGGAAAAAATTCAAGGCTTCCATGTCAATGAGCACATCCTCCAAAATTGGACTAAAACTGCAATCCCCAACTCTTTCAATGCACTTTCAACCCCCATTGTCGACGGATTCTTCAGAATCTTGCTCACAATCTCTTCAATCCGAATTTGGCATCGTTGGGGGATAGCAGTAGTCCTGCACCGCCTTAAGATATGCATTTAACTGATGCGATTGGATCACTGGCAGCACGCAGTACGCATTTAATTCACAGGTGTCAAGTCCCATACATGGAGTCACATCCTAGTAGGGAATACAAACACACAGACACAACCCGGAGAAGCCCTGCGGCACGTTCGCTGACGAGAGCCCACCGCTAGCTCCTGGGGTGCAATGCTCCAGGTAGACATCACTTGTATGGGGTCAATGAGAGCTCTGTTAAATCCAATATTTAAAAAATTTCAAAAATAAAATTTAATTTGAACTATAGAAAAACATTGACAAAATGCAAATTTTTTTGAACTTATCCCAATTTAATGTCCCCGACCGAAAACTATATGTCAAAGACATAATAAAATAACAAACTAAATTATAAACACTAAAATATTAAACAAACAATCTTTATGTTAACAAAAAACCCATATAATGTTATCAAATATGTTAGAAACGAGTGCTATTACCTTTTGTTTTCCCGTATGTGCAATATCTATATTGAAAATATAATGCATGAAAACGCACTATAATTTGAAAAGGTTCCACAAGGAAGATTCGTAATGACAAAACCACTCACAAGAAAAAAACCTAGATGTGGAAGGAAGATTACAAGACTTCTGGTATTGCACGTAATAGTCCAATTCCAATAGTCCAATATGATGAGAGGGATAGTGAATTAAATGACAAATAATTAGCCTATTCTGATATGACGAGAGGTATATTGAACTAAATGACAAAGGATGAGCTCACTGGGATTGTTAATTGCTGAATGTGGGTTCATCGGCAATATCGATTCAATTTAGAAAATGAATAACGACTAATTTCTTAACCTTTTTGGTTGTGTTCAATGATGGGTTAATGGCATCTTTGTGGGTTGTGTTCAATGATTGGTTAATGGCTTCGTGGGTGGTTGAAATTTCATAGCTTAAAAAGGAAAAAGTGCTCCATGGTTGAAGTGCTTCATCACCTAACATAGCCTTGATTCAATGGCCTATCAATAAATGAACCCCTAACGAAAAAGTGCTTCTTCATAGCCTATCATTGAAGTGACCGCAACCTTCCAAGGACATGTAGTTGTTAGAAACATAACGTCCAAAAAAGAAAATGGTGGAAAAAAAAAATATTATGTGGAAGGGGAAATCAAAATGTTCGGTGGATATTATTGAGTGTAGTTGATGTAATTGTTGGCTTTCATGGATGAACTTGACATAAATATCTTGTGATGCACTCATTGATACTTTGCATAAGTAAATAGGTGTAAGAATTGTAATTTTCACTTAAGTTTTTCTTTGTAGTAGAATTTTGTTTGGAGTAATAGGTTTTTTTTCTTACTATCATTTAACAAAAGAAGTCATAGAAGCCGTATGCAAGTGAATTTATCGAGGAAGTATAATTCTCATTTATTTTTATTAGGTTTGATATGGTTTGTCATCGAGAGGAATACTTTTGATCTTAAAGTGTGTGTTTTTTTAAATGTTATTTATATTTTAGAAATCTTATTCAAACCAATGAAGTGAGAAGTTTTGTGTTTGTGATATTGTAAATGTGTAATGTTAATTTTAATGTTCTAGGGTAGAGAATATGTTATTTTGATTTTTTAAGAAACATCAAAAAGCTTGAAGTGAAGAATATATTACTTCAAAGTTTAGAACATGACATTAAAAAGATTGAAGTAGAGAATATATTATTTCAAAGTTTATAACATAATCTTTTGAATGGTGTTTTGTATGTTAGGACAATAGTATAAACACATACCATTTTAAATTCATAAAATAGTTGTTAAGTTATATGAGGTGCTAACTAGTTACTAATTACTTATTATATGCATAGTTTAATGTTTAAGTAGATCACAATTAAATAGGAACTAAATTTATTATATAATGTTTTTTTATTAGGAGAATTAGCAACTGGGGACTGAGTTGGTATTTGTATGATACGGGGTTTACAAATCCAATCCTGCTATCATTATACCCCTAGGTGCACCCACACAACCCACAAGCATGGAGCACGGGTAAGCCGAGGTGATTTGAACTCGTGACCTCCATTTACAACATATCCTTCATATCAAGAGAATCGTCGATTGAGCTACACCCTTACGGACATAAATTTATTATATAATAATTTAATATTTAAATATACAATATACAATATTTAAAAGTTACATCACCTAAATTTTTTCTAGAGAAAAGAACTATTATTGATATTCATGTGAATCAAATAGTACAACGATAGACTTGATTCTATGACCGAATCAATCAAAAAGCTACTAAGTAAGGTCTGAATTACATATAAATCCTCAAGACTTTTTGTTTCCAAAAAAAAATTCAAAATGACAGACCTCCCAATCTAACCATATAACAAAGGAGTTGCAGAACATATATATCTACAACCAACTATATCAAGTAGGAAAAATAGCCTCTCAGACCTTAATCAAAGAAATATGTGACTCCACTATCTAGGATAGTATTATCACACCATTCCTCCCAATGTAGCTGACCTTCCAATCCTACGAGAGCTTGTTTAGATAACTTATCCGCCAGTGAGTTATGATACTTATCACCTAACTTTATATTTATTTACTTTTTTTATATGATACTTAAATTTTATTTTTATGTAATATTATCAAACTCATTTCCATGTCATGATGATATCATTATCTATATTGATATTGATTATATCATCCTTTATAATATTCTTTGAAGACAATATTATATACTATATTTTCAAAATATAATTACTTTTAACACAATTATTTGTACAATATTTACTTCACGGTCTATCTCTGTTAATACTAATTTTTACAGTTCATTCATAAATATCCTTTGATTTTTACAAACCAAATTTTTGTCACAGTTTGATTTATATCTAAATATTCCATCCATTATTATTGAATCTAATTTTTTCATATTTTGTAAAATATAATTTTCTTGGTTTGTCTCTCTATATTTCCTATATTATTATTTAATCTAACTTTGTTTATATTCATAAATAATAATTTTTTTTATATTATTATTTAATCTAACTTTGTTTATATTCATAAATAATAAATTTTTTTCGAATTCATATTAATAGTAATTCTTATATAATTTTTTATTTTTATTTTTATAATATAAACAATAACTTTTTTTCCAATTCATATTAATAGTAATTCTTATTTAAATTTTATTTTTATTTTTATATAAATACATTGTCACAAATTCTACTTCATAATTTATTCTAATATGCTACTTGTAACAATTGATGAATGCCATTAATATTTTACTAAACATATAGTTTCAACATAGATAATTCATATCCTTTAGTATTATTTTTCATTTCAAAGTTGTTTAACTTTTCCTTGGTCAAAAGAAAATCTATGTTTATAATATAATGTTGATATTTTTAAGGCTCATACTCATAAAGTGACTTTACACAAGGAGTGCCTTAACAATACACCCATCTATCGCATAGCTATAATATAATGTCATTATTTTTATTGAATTGTATATTTCTCTAGTACCATGTTGACCATTTTGATGTCATAAAAATTTACCACTACTTTTCAATAAATCTCCATGAAGGGTTAAAGGATGGGGTTGGCTATTATGATACAAAGTGAAATTCATGGTCGTGTAAGGAATGTGTTAAAGGGAAAGGTAAGGAATGTACTTTGGCTCTATCTGAGAAATAGTAATGAAATGAGAATGATAAGGAAGACACCTTTTAAATTTGTTGCACAATGGGCTATGATGAATGAATCTATTTTACTAATATACTTGTTGTTGAATGTTGCATAGTAAATTTTATTTCTTAAATGTAACAATTAATTGGATCTTTATGTTTGGATTTGGGCCCACCTTTTAGTGCTTTCATTCATCAATTATAGGTATTGGTTGTGCTTCATGTGATACCTCTTCCCTCTTGGGAGGATTGAAAATGTTAATGCGACTATGTCGAACTAGGCATTTGTTGGGTCATGTGTAGGGACCTTTCTGTCAGCTTCCAACACTACAAGGAAAAGTCGCTTTAGCAAAAGTTATAGCAGATGGTCCTCTAAAAAAAACTCAAATATCCATTTATAGCTGAGGTCACTAGTGGAGGCAAGAAGCCATAGGTTTTAGTGGATTTTTTTTTCTCGTTTCATTTAATTCTCTATGTATGCACAAATGCGTTTACAAACAACATGCACTGAGGTGCAAAAAATCATGTCATACCATGACAATAAACCATCAATGAAAAATAATAATTTATGTGAGATGTGCGATAATTTTCTTTAGTCATCCCGGTTTGTTTTCAAATACAAAATGCCCGAGTGGAGTTTCAACAAATGCACCATATTATATTTTATTAAAAATTTTATAAAAAATATTATGTTATCAAAACACTCGTAAATTTTTGTTTAGAATCCTATATGTGGTGTGTTTCTAATACTAAACAGAACGTTGCATGTCGTAGACACGAACATACCATCTTGTATGTTATTAAAAATAAAAATAATTATTATTTTATTAAAATTACCTCATTAAATTTTATTAAAAAAACTAATGGTAGTGCATTTTCTAATACTAAACTCACTCATCCATGTAGTAGCAATGAACGCACTAACATATATTTTATGAAAAAAAAAAATATATATTTTATTTAAGAATCTGGGTAAATTTTAATTAAAATCCTACACTCGGTGCATTACCTAATAAACCATGCCTCGGTGCATGTAAGAGAAAAGAACAAACTAGATTATGTGTTATTAAAAAATAAAATATTTTATTATTTTATTTTAAAAACTCATTACATGTTATTTAAAAGCCTAACCACAGTGCGTTCTTTAATCAAACATGGCTCAGTGTGTGTCATATAACTGAACGCATCGCTCGTATTTCATTAAAAAAATAAAAAATATTAAAAAAAATTTAAATTATATTTAAAAACCTAACTACAGTGCGGTTATATTTTAAATTGCTTGGTGCATCCTATTGTTGGGTGCACTGAAACAGGGTTTTATAAAAAAAACTACCACATGGTCAAACTGATTTTTACCCCTGTATAGTGTGCCCTGGGCCATCTGCACTATTGTTGTATGCCCTACCACCTGTGATCACTCCATATTGGCTGCTGGCACATTGTTCATTCCTATCGGTTGCTAATTCGAGTTTGAATTTTTTCTAATAGTGGGAAAAAGTTCAAATTCTCCATACATAGCCAGGATGCCTCTTCGACGTGTAGTTGAGAAGGTAAATTAATTGTTACTTGATAATTTAAATTTTTAGCTTATTCATTTTTGAAATTGAGCCATTATTTCTCAATTTTTTTTCGTTTTTTTTTAAATGGCACACTATGCGTTCAAGCCATTCATCTTGCACTAGTTTTCGGTGCACCTTGTAAACTGCTACAGGCCGCACTACTAGTGTGGCAATTCGAACAACTCGAACGCACTGCTTAAATGGTGCGTTATGCTTTCGTAGTGCACCAACGTAACAACAATGTTATTTTTAAAATTATGAATTGATTCATGGTGCATTCCAGACAAAGAAGAGCATAGAATTATCAGTTCCCTTATGTGTATTGAATGCACCAGTGAAAATTAACAGAATAAATTAAAATAAATTATGCAGTGATTTTAGTTCACATTAGCGCACTAGAAACGATGCATTGACGTGATCTAAATGCACCACCTTAGGAAAATTAAAATTTAGAGCCTAATAACTCATACTTCAATGGTGCTCCCAGTGCACATTAGTGCACCAGTCTTTGGTGCCTTGACATGCAGTAGGAACACTGTGAGCACATTCCCCATCAACCATAAATTAAACAAAGCACAATGTGTTTAGATCACACCAACGCATAAGTAGCGGTGCGTTGATATGGCTTAAATGCACCGACCACTACAATTTTAAAATTTCCTACCCTTAAAAAACATAATTCAACGGTGCTCCTAGTGCACGTCAGCGCAACGTTTTTTGGTGCTTTGATGTGTAGCAGGAACACCATGGATAGATTCTTTATCAATCATAAAACAAAATAAATAATGGTGCATGTAGGTAAGGTCTGCGCACTGGTTACATTGCATGGACTTATTAAAAACCCATCATGTCCCACAATTTAAAAAATAAAATTTTAATTTATAGAAATATATTAACAGTTCATTGTACTTATTGGAGCGCACTACTGACCATGTGTAACATATGAAAAAGAACTGTGGCCAGTGTAGTTTTTCTATGAACACACCATTAGCATTGCAATTGTTGAATAAAAGCAACGTTTGTAGTGAAAGTTTTTTTTAGGCACACCACTTGTAAAAATTTATTGTTTTGAGAAAAAAAATATTTGTGATGTTATTGAATAGCATGTTAATTGAATTAAATATTTCATGTTTTTATATATCTATTTATGGAAAGGATTCATGTTATATGTGAAACAGAGACGTAAGCAGTGATAGGTGCTCAACAACAACGTTTACAGGTTGATGACTACAACATGGTCCGAGAGTGGGAGGCTAGGGAGGGGAGAGGGATTTGTACCCTCGCCCCATTACTACTCAGTCCCGATATCTTTTGAGGGTTTTTGGCCTCCTAAAGTTCTATGAGGAGACTAAATCCGTCAAGGGTAACTCTACTTTGTTGCGTTAGTTCATCCGATGCTAGGATCATCGTAGGAAAGAATTTCATGTTGGTCTCGATCAGTGGTTCCAACCCTGTTAGGAGGAAATTTATTTCATCATTGGGCTAGCCAGGAACGGGGAGGATTTCCCCTAGTTCTTTGATGTCTCGACTGGTGCTATAGAAAAGAGTCAACTAGTTTAGTGTTGGAGATACACCAGTCACAATGTTGTCCATCCCTCTTATTTTAAGGTGAGTAGTGGGTAGCTTAATATTTCTTCTTTTGGTCGAGAGCAGGTTAGGTTCCTCTCGCTTTTATTGATAACTCTAGTGCCCTACACCAGTGATAGGCGACACATTATTTTCCCTCTATTGTATTATGTTGACTCTTATTGTAGAGACCTAGATGCTTTAGGTGGTTTGCAATTTTTGTGTGGAAATTTTGTTATGCTTTAGATATATGTTGTATATTGATTAATGAGAGGTTGAACTTCCCTTTTTGTTCAGATCTTTTTTTTCTAATTTTTGAGAGGTTTTTCGCCACCAGACCATCATTTCAACACCTCCCTTATAGGTCTATGATAGAGGTGAATATGCACATATGGTGGAAGATGATTCCCAGGAGGGGGTATCCTGAATTCCCCGGTAGGATCACATCAATGTGCTCGAGATGCTAGGCAGTGAGGAGGACTATGCATTAGAAATTGTGCCATATCCATACACGGTATTGGATTGGAGAGGATTCCATGACATCTTATTCACCTAGGAGGAGCCCCCATATGAGAGAGGTAATATTAGCATTATGATTAAATTACTCTAGTTTCATTTTATTCTCTTTATACATAATGCAAATGAAATATCTTCTAAATATTAAATTGTTTAATGGAATTGTATAATTATTATTGTGTGCTATATATTTTGTAGACATCGACACATTCAATGGTGAGGTCGAGCCTCCTCCTCTTGCTAGGGGTATGACGATATGGAGGATCCCAATTAGGACGAGCCAAATTTGGCTCGAATACATCCTGGCCACCGTCCACGCAGGCCTCAGGATAGGTATCACTAGGGTGTGGTAGGCAGGTTGGCGACATTTTTTTCACAATAGAGGGTTTAGCCTATACGAGTGTATGACATTGTTTGATAGCCTGACATTGTAGACATATGGAGGATTGTTCCTCGTGAGATGAGGATGTTGATGCAACATATTGTTGGTGATGTATTCAATTAGCTACTATGAGGTATGAACATCATTCTCCACCTCCACCTCTTCCACCTCCACCTCCTCCTCCATCAACTTTGACATCTACTACTTCACCTCCTCTTCCATCATATTCAACATATACTAATCCACCTCCTATTCCTCCATCATATTCAACATATACTACTACACCTTCTCCTCCATCAGTTTCACTGACATCTCATCCACCTCCTCCTCCATCAACTCCTTCATCATATCCTCTACTCCTACGCAGCCAACTGGTTGATCCTACTTCATTGTCTCCTCTACTCCTACTCGACCAGCCTGTCGATCCTACTGTTCATCCTGGACATCCACCATTTCCTTCTCCATACGTGTATGACATTGTTCGACAACCTCACCTTGTATACACATGGAGGATTGTTCATCGTCGGATGAGGATGTTGATGCAACATATTGTTCGTGCATGCATTCGATTAGCTACTACAAGGTATGACCATCATCATCCACTTCCACCACTTCCACCTCCACCTCCACCTCTTCCACCTCCACCACCTCCTCCATCAACCTCGACATCTACTACTCCACCTCCTGCTCCATTAGATTTGACATATACTACTCCACCTCCTAGTCCTCCATCATCTTCAACATCTACTACTCCACCTTATACTCCATTAGCTTCGTTGAAATCTCATCCACCTCCTCCTCCTTCTCCACCTCCTCCTCTATTAACTCCTTCATCATATCCTCTATTGGTACTTAGATGAGCTACCGATCCTACTTCGTAATCTCCTCTACTCCTACTCGGTTGACCTGTCGATCCTACTAATCATCTTCGCCATCCACCATTTCCTTCTCCAGTCGCCTCTATTATAGATATGATGCTCAGAAAGGGTACAATTCATCTTGCTTATCTATGATTATCTTTGAGTTGGTTTTTTTCCTAGAGGAGGTACTAATGATTTTGGCAAAGGTGAATCATATACGTCATATCAGTTATTGGACTGGAGATATATTATATTTTGCATATTGTATCATCACTTTGATGTTATCTACACAGACACACACACCACCACATTTTTCATGTTTATGTTGATGTCGATGTTTAATTATGTTGATGTTTATTTTTTGTTTATGGTGATATGTATGTTAGGTTAGGTTAGATGATGTAATTTGTTAGATGTGCATGATGATTATGCATGTTATAATATAATGCGGTTTGTGTTTTGTTAGATATTATTATTAGATTTTTGTGTTAGATGATGTTATATGATATTTAACACACACACACACACAAATATATGTTAGATGATGATAATGTAATGTTTATGATGTTACTCTCATGTTTATGTTTATTTGTATGTTTATGATGCTATATCAATGTTTTTTTTGTTTTATGTTTGTAAGATGGTGAAAATGATCATAATGATGGCATGTATATGGTTATGTTTATGATGTTTATATTTATCTTTATTATGTTATGATAATTTTATGTTTATGTTTGTTAGGTGGTATGATGATATATATTTAAAATTATAAATTAGGATATTTAATAATCTCATGTGGTTGATTGATAACGTGTTTAAAATAGCGAGATGAAAAATATTTTAACACTTAACAAGTGCCAATAGTAAAAGGAATAAACAATGAATGAATAATTTTTTTCTTATAAATACGATGTTGAGATAACAATTACTTCTAAAATAATCAATGTTTTGAGAAAATTTGAGTATCAACTTACTCCAATATATACATGCACCAACTATATAAATATATAAAATGGAATGTGAAAAATCCTTATAAGGTTTACAATTTCAATATATGAAATGTACTAAAAAATACTTATAACATTTTCAATTCCAACATTCAATTTCAATAGGATGGATCAATATATAATATGCTTTAATGTATTATTTATGTTTTATTATGGTGGAAAATAATTCTTTGTTAATATATTATAAATAAAACTAATTGTGACTAATATTCAAGTATATTATTGGTTGATGTATTTGTAACTTCAGAAGATATTCACTTGTATATTGTATTTGCACTTTGTTGTATCCCCAATGGAGATGTGTTATTCCTTCGATTGGAAGTGTCGTCAGTTGTACTTGCAAGTGTCACAAGTTATATTGTAAGTGTTGTAACTTATACTTGATGGGGTCGGCCCTGTATGAGTCATGTGGGTTTAAGGGTTATTAGACCACCCTAGTGGGGGTTTGTCCAGTTAACATTATGTTAAGTGGTTAAGTTGGGGCCGACCTAGTTAAAGTTAGAAGACAAGTGAAGTAGTGTATAAATAGAGAGTGTGTCTCTCTCATTTTACACATTCTCTCATTCACTCACTTCTCATTAGTGAGAGAGAGGAGGAGTACGCACAAGTGGAGGAGGAGTATGCTGCTAAAGATATCTATCTCTCGGGTTTGATCATTGTGATCCTTATATTGGTGCTTATTCTATCTCTGAGAAATTTGCGGGGTTTTTCACCTTCTTGGTTTTCCCCGGTGAAATGTTTTGTGTCTCTTGTCTCTTGTCTCTTATGCTCGATATGCTGTACATGTTATTCTTTCAGTTAAGATCCTAGATCTATTGAATTAAATGATGAAAAACTAACATTATTATGAATTGATTTATTATTGCAGACATGACAGCACATACATTTTATTGATTAACATATTTTGCATTAATTATTAACTAAATTCCTAGCAATGGTGTGATTAATTTCAGATAGAGAAATATTACAAACCTGTTCCATATCATGGCATTCGAAACAAAGAATGGAAAATATTAATTCCATCTTAAATGATTCCATTAAAATATGTAATTTCCTACAAATATTATTAATGATTTGTATGATAGAAAAACCCAAGAAGATCAAAATTAATAAAGGAAATGAAAGGTGGTATACATAAGCAACAAAAATGCTAAGTATAATTAATAAAGGAAATGACATGGTGGTATACATTAGAAACACAAATGGCATGCATAAATATCATGAAACAAAATAATAGTTGTCTCTTTAATGCACCATATTTCTATTTACTTTACTAATCAATGAGGGGATGTTGTGTTCAATGCTTAATTTTAATCAAAGTACTAAAATGACTTATAAACCTAGACTTTAATCAAGGTATCGAGTAAAATATTAAATATTTTAATGTTGACTAACAATTTGAAACTCCACACTTTTCATCTCTCATTTAATTTTTAAATAAAATAAAAATAAAAAAACATAAAAATAGATTATCTCCAATTTCATACAAATTTCCCGGTATCTCCATTTTGACATTATCTTTAAACAAACTATATAAATAAATTGATAATGAAACTTTAAATACATATAGATATGAATAAGCATTCCAAATATTGGATTTTAAGAAAATATTGTTTGTTATTTTTAATTTATTATATCATAATTTTAAAGGATGTACATCTTTCATTCTTGCGATAATTTTTTTCCACCTTAATGATATGTACATCTATAAGTATCTAAAATATAAAATATAAGTGTATAAGTATAATATATTCATTAAATGGACCCTGTTATTGAAATGAGAGTAGTTGAAATTACGACAAACAATAAATATGATTAACATCAGGGCATGTGCAAGGTAATGAGGGTCACTTTTGGCGCATTAGATGCAATCAAAAACTGAAAAATCAGGCATCCATCAACTTACTTGGTTTTTTTGAGATACTTACACAAGATATCTTGCATCGAGTAAAAAATATGAAACATAGGAAATTGAGTCACGTTTCCGAATATATAAGTTTTAAGTAATGAAATTTACATAACTATGTAAAATTTCATTTTTTCTAACAGTCACTTTTTATTTTTTTGGCAAATGATAAGGTATATGTTTTTGTGGGTGCAGCCTTTCATTGCCTAAATGACGGTTTCGGGCTACAAAATCTGGTATACATGTATAGAACTCGTAGCACTAGTGCAACACTATTTTTCCAAAATTAAATGTTTAGTTTTTATTTTTTTTATTTATGTAAGTGATCAAACCTCGAGAATGGTACATCAAATGTGGGTGCAACCTTTGAAGGTCTTAATGCAGTCATTTCGACCTAGATTTTTTATAGCATGTATAGGTCGGTGTCTACTAGTGCAACATACAATTCTTTTTAAAAATGGTTGTGAAATGAAAAAGTTATAGAATAAACACTAACAATATGTTTTTTGACTTAAGGAGTGATGACACAAGAAAATTAGGAAATAAATAGAAAAATCTCAATATTTAAAAAAAAATTACATATTTGGAATTTGCATAAAAAATTCTATCTATTCTTAAAATTTCGTCAATAATGGTCATGTATGTCATGTGGTAGAGAGCGGTGAAAAATAGGCTTACTAAGAAAAATGGTGGAAATGTCTAATTAGCTATGGTTTAGTAAATTCCATAGCACAGGTTTGGTAAATCTAAACCAACCATATAGGACTTTGGCTGACACATGGGCGTAGGAGGAGTGGGTGATTAGGAGATCAGGAATGTGGGCACGTTATGTTTAAATTCAAATAACGCTCGCGCATTATAGTTAAATTCCTTTTTTTGTTTTCGCGCCTAATGTTATACTAAACGCGAGCAAATTTTGTATATACAAAACGTGCTCGCGTTATATATATACATAACACACGCACGTTATTATCTTCACAAATTTATATTTTCAAGTGTTCGATGGAGATAAAGGGGGCGAGCGAAAGATGACAATGATGAAGATTAGCCTGCAACTATTGCATTAGATAACTTCATTTAGTGATGGGTCTAATCTGATTACCATAGAATTAGATAGCTTCATTTAGCCACAGGCCTAATTTGACTGCCATAGAGTAACCATCAATGACCGCATTAGATAGCTTCACTGACTCCATTAAAATTCAATTGGACCGAGTCCTACAAAGACCGAAATACTCCACTCAACCCGCTTAAATGAATTTGAGAAATAATACCCCTATGACTTTATCAGGTTAGTTTCGATGATTAAAAATTTCAGGTGGGTAGGCCATAAAAGGTTGATCAATCTCTGTTCCACCTATAAAGTTGAATCAGATGGTTCTAAACCAGAATCAGAATACGCACCGGTTCTAAAACCAAAGTAAGCAGTTTAAGTATAACTCTTACCTACAGCAGATTGTCCAGTGATCATAATTCCTATCAGACTAAGTGGCAAGTGCAGACCAGAATGAGAGAAGCTAACATAAACTCCAAGAGAAAAAGGCGAAGAGGGGGAACTTGTTCGTATTTGCATAGCTGGGCATTTTTCTTTGATATTAGTTTTTTTTTTTTAAGTTTTGAAGAGCAGCTTTAGTTCCTAGTAATGTTTATATCATTTTGTTTTTAAACAGAAACCACCCATGGAGAGTGGATATACTACACTAGCTGAATGTCGTATTTGTCAGGAAGAGGACAACAAAGTAAATATGGAGAATCCATGTGCTTGTTCTGGCACCTTGAACGTAGGGGTTTACGGTTTAGGGGACAGATAAGAATGAAAGGTTTATCTTTATTCAGTGTTTATTATTGAATTATTCATCCCAATTTGTGTTTCTCTCTCCACAATATGCTCAGAGTAATGTCTAGAGCATTTGTCCCACAGAAAAGGAGATTCCATATGTGCATTGTGCTAGCAGGTTCATGGTTTTTTTATTTCTCAATTTTTTTATTTTTGAATTAAACGTAATTAATTTTTCATTCATCCATTTTGGTTTTAGAACTTGAAAAATCTATCATTTCCTAATTTATAGATGATTAGTGTTTTAAGTTGATGGTATTGTTTAAATCGGTCTTTTTCCTAAGCCTTTCACACTGCTTGCAATATGAAAATCCAATTCTATCTCTTTGCTACTCCCCCTATCCCAAAACCCCGACTCTTTATCTCTCTCCCCTACTCTCCCTAGCCCTTACTAACCCGGGCTCTCTTACTCTCTCTCTCTCTTCCCCACACCTCCACATACCTCTAACCACACCTCCCATCTCTCTTTCTCACTCCCTACAACTAAAAACCTCTCCTCTCTCTCTCTCTCTCTCTCTCTCTCTCTCTCTCTCTCTTCCCCCCCAAACCATTACTAACCCCCTCTCTTCGTCTCTCCCTCTCTCTTCCCCCCCCAACCATTACTAACCCCCTCTCTTCGTCTCTCTCTCTCTCTCTCTCTCTCTCTCTCTCTCTCTCTCCGCCCCCCCTCTCACTCTCTCCTAAACCCCCTTCCCCTACCACTACATAATGATGATGATGAAGATGGATATGACAACGATGATGATGATGAAGATGATGATGATGATGGTGATGAAGATGATGATGATGATGATGATGATGATGATGATGATGATGAAGATGAAGATGAAGATGAAGATGATGGTGATGAAGATGATGATGGTGATGATGATGATGAAGACGATGATGATGAAGATGATGATGATGATAATGATGAATATCATGATGAAGATGATGATGATGATGATGATGATGGTGATGATGATGATGAAGATGAAGATGAAGATGATGATGATGAAGATAGAGATGATGACGACGACGACGATGACGGTGATGAAGATGAGGATGATGATGACGACGATGATGATGATGATGATGATGATGATGATGATGATGATGACGATGACGATGATGATGAATATGGAGATGACGATGATGATGATGATGATGATGATGATGAGGATGAGGATGATGATGATGATGATGATTATTGATCACAATCATCATCATCCTCTTATTTATCATCACCATCACCATCACCATCATCATCATCATCATCATCATCATTATCATCATCATCATCATCATCGTCGTCGTCGTCATCTTCATCATCATCATCATCCTCATCACCATCATCATCATCATCTTCATCATCATCATCACCATCATCATCTTCATCACCATCATCTTCATCTTCATCTTCATCATCCTCATCTTGGATTCACCCC